>CM035435.1:126466016-126581016 GCA_020310875.1 Ceratopteris richardii | reverse complement strand
ATGTGTGTGTGTGTCTATGTGTGTATGTGTGTGTGTCTATGTGTGTATGCATGTGTCTATGTGTGTATATATGTGTGTGTGTATGCATGTGTATGTGTGTATGTAAATTAGTGTGTATATGTGTGTGTGTGTGTATGTGTATGTGTGTGTGTCTATGTGTGTATATGTGTGCGTGTATGCATATGTATGTGTGTGTATGTGTGTGTGTGTAAATATGTGTGTGTATGTGTGTGTGTGCGTTCCTTGCTTCATGGGATGAGCTCTTGTCGATATTTCTCTCTCTCTCTCTCTCTCTCTCTCTCTCTCTCTCTCTCTCTCTTTCTCTCTCTCTCTCTCTCTCTCGTCCAAATCCCGGCACAAATGTGCAGGGAGAAATCATTTTTTTTTTTTAAACATTCCAGAGCGTTGCTTATGCGACGCTCTGGAACACCAGGACATCGCTTATGCGATGTTCCAGTGTCATAGGCAGTTTGCCAACGTCGTTAAGAGTGTCACTATTTAGCGATGCTATTTGCAACACATAGTTTTTGCGTCGCATAACCGATGCTAACATCGCTTATGACACAACACGTGTTAAAAAAAAAAAGCCCGTTGCTTATGCGATGCAAGTGTCGCATAAGCGATGAGTCCCGATTGTTTTTCAATTTGGGGGCATCGCTACGCCCCCTATTTCTAGTAGTGTCTTTTCATAACAAATTTTTTTGAGAATGTAGTGAAGTAAAACCAATCAAACATCTCTTCCACATAATGCATTGAACCACCAACATGTCACATCTAACCTTGCATATGTGAGTTATTCATTCCTTGTACACTGAAAACTTTGTATTCCTTGTATGTTGAAAACTCATATAGATGCATGAAATGCTTAAAAAAGATGTTGAAATGATTTAAATACATTGCAAAAAAGTCTCTCCAATAAACAATTTGAAACATCAAGTAAAGTTACAATGTAGTGTGTAATATTGTTCTCTCACCAAAGGAGGATGAAACATGTTGTCCACTCCACTAAAATCTCTTGAACAAGTGATAATGACCATCATTGGAGTTAGTAAGGCTCATCAAGCCTACCAAATTATCTAAGCAAGATCAAACAATTATTTTGCTTGATGATGAGATTAGCTTGAGAACCATTTTTTGTTGTGATCATACATAGTTCCATAGTTCCAATTTCCATTACTTTGAGTATTGATATTTCTTTTGAAAAATCATCCTTCCTTTTTCCTTATCATTGATACTTTTTATAAAACTTATGATTCATCAAGTTTCTTGAAAACTAGGGTTACGCTCCCACCATGGAAACCAATTGAATTAAGAAGCTCCTCAAATTTTCAATAGCTTGTAAAACTTTGTCAATCAACCCCATGGAAAATGCATATTCAACATGGAGCTTCAATGCTCTCTATCAAAGATTCTCATGAAAGCTTGCAAAGTGAACAAGTGAAACATTGACTACATGAAACAAAACAATGAGATTTTAATCCTTAATTGACATGTCATGATTAGGATTACCTAACATTGGACAATTCAATAAGGATATATCCCACTCCTTCATACTAGATACATCTATGCTATCTAAACCATATGAGCTCTTTGGATGTCTCTTTGTTGGTCTATAACCTCATGTGCATTATAGAAAAGAGTAGAGATAATACGCACCTTTTTTACAACCTAGCATGCATTTTCTAGTCCTCAAATCCCCACCCAAGTGCCATTCTACCTCAAAAATCACATATGCATATGAAATTAATATTTTCACCATGTATTTGAGAAGTGATTATTTTTAGACCCATGGAGTCCCACTAAAATCACATGAAAGAACATCATTGGATTCTTTAGGTACTCAGTACCTCACCACCATATTTCTTTCTTCAATTGCACATTGTATGTAAAGTGGGAGATGGAGTTAGTACTTTCATCATCGATGTGAATATAAATCCAAGTTTGTAATTACAATTTGCATAAACTAACACAAGATGTAGAAAATCAATCTTCACTCAAATTTCCACCAAGGATGATTATAAGACCTTGTTGTAGCAATATGCCTCAGTTGCAAACTTCAACACACAAGCAACTTCAATCACAAGTTGAAATACATGAAAAGAACAAAGAAAAGTGAAATTGAAAATGGAAAAAAAAATCAACTGATGTGTAAATGCAATTCCCAGACTTTGTAGTCCATGCCTTAACCTATCTACACCTAGTATCATCTCACACCCTTGATTCAGGCTAAAAAATGAGATCTACACATTGGAACTTGTTCACAACAATGAACCTTGCTTATGTAATGGATGGTTTTCAAGGTGTGAAAATAACTAATCATGCAAGAACAAGTTTGTGCCCATCTTTGACTTTTCATCTTCCATCATTGTTCCACACAATAGAATGAAGAAAATATCTATTTACTTTTATGATACTTGAAATTTGAAAAGACAATGCACACACTTAAGAGATATTTTGTACCCAAATTCAAGAACTAACATGAGATCACTCTTATATTAAACTTAAAATTTGAAAGAACAATGCACACACCTAAGAGACCCTTTTTATCCCCACATTCAAGAACTAACATGTGATCTACACCTTGAACCTTAAGTCTAATGTGTAACCAACTTTGCGTCCATTAGATTTAGTGGGAGATGGAGTTAGTACTTTCATCATCGATGACATGTGTCATTGATTAGATCATATGTGTAACACTCATTCTCTCTATTTGTTGTCTCTTTATGATTTAAAATTCATTTAGCTTGAATATAAATTTGAGTTTGAAATTACAATTTGCATAAAATAACATGAGATGTATAGAATTAGACTTCACTCAGATTCCACCAAGGATGATTGTAAGACCTCGTTGTAGCTATATGCCTCTGTTGCAAGCTTCAACACACAAACAACTTCAATCACAAGCTGAAGTACATGAAAAGAACAAAGAAAAGTAAAACTAAAAATGGAAAAAGAAAAAAAAAAACAATTGATGTGTAAATGCAACTCCCACACTTTCTAATCCATGCTTTAGCCTATCCACACCTAATATCATCTCTTGCCCTTGATTCAATCCGAAAAATGAGATCTACACGTCGGAACTTGTTCACAACAATGAACCTTGCTTATGCAATGGATGATTTTCAAGGTGTGAAAATACAATGATCATGCAAGAACAAGTTTGTGCCCATCTTTGCAAAACTCTTAGACTTTTCATCTTCCATCATTGTTCCACCCAAAAGAATGAAGCAAATATCTATTTATTTTATTATTTATTTATTTGAAGTTCAATCTTCTATTACCCTTTTATTAAGTTTAAAATTTGAAAAGACAATGCATACACTTACCTATTTATTTTATTGTTTATTTACTTGAAGTTCAATCTTCTATTACTCTTTTATTAAGCTTAAAATTTGAAAAGACAATGTGCACACTTAAGAGATATTTATGTCCCCACATTCAAAAACTAACATGAGATTAGTGTTACTTAAAATTTGAAAGAACAATGCACACACAGCTAATAGATCCTTTTTATCCCACATTCAAGAAATGTCCACCCATTAGATATATCTTCTGCATGCATTAAAAAAATCACGACCGTCCATTTCCAAATGGATATAGTATCGAAATCATACATGTGCTGTATGGGGAATGGACAGATTGGTTTGTTGAGCTTCATCTCCAATATTCTGTTGATCCTCAACTATCATAGCTGAGCTGACTCATCGGACATGGATATAATTTGCAGTCCTTTCCAAACGGCACCTAACAGTTTCGGTGTAACCGGTGTCAATAAGCTTTACAGACGGTTTTGCTCTTTCGATCAGAGAACCCATCTCTCTGTGCAGAGGGTGGGGCGCGGCCATGGCCATCTTCCTTCATACGTACAGTTCTCCTCAACAGACACCACAGCAGGACTCTTCGAACATGAAGATATCGAGGCCATCAAAGAAGAACAGCGAGCGCCAAACATTAGTCAAGTTAACCCTGCTGATGTACTCGAGAAGGTTGAGTACAACTGGGAGCAAGAGTGGTATCCTTTGTATCTTGCCAATGAGTTACCGCGTGACGCTCCTCTAGGTCTCTCTCTCTCTCAGTAGCAGGTGATCCTTCACTACATGCTCGACGCTGTTGAAAAACTGATTTATACTTTTTCTATAGGACTCTCCATTTTCCACAAGCAGGTCGTTCTGTATTACGATGGAGCAGGTGACCTTCGGTGCTTTGAAGATCGATGCCCGCACAGGTGAACGACGTTAAAGTAACACTTTTCTTTCATCGGTGTAACATGTACAGACAGTGAGCACTACCATGGCTGGCTGACTGACTGGCTGACCGACCATCTCTCTCTCTCTCTCTATATCTATATATATATATATATATATATATATATATATATATATATATATATATATATATATATATATATATATATATATATATATATATATATATATATATATATATATATATATATATAGATAGATAGATAGATAGATAGATAGATAGATAGATAGATAGATAGATAGATAGATAGATAGATAGATAGATAGATAGATAGATAGAGAGAGAGAGAGAGAGAGAGAGAGAGAGAGAGAGAGAGAGAGAGAGAGAGAGAGAGAGAGAGAGAGAGAGAGAGAGAGAGAGAGAGAGAGAGAGAGAGAGAGAGAGAGAGAGAGAGAGAGAGAGAGAGAGAGAGAGAGAGAGAGAGAGAGAGAGAGAGAGAGAGAGAGAAGTGCAAATCTCGTTTCATTTTTCACCTCGCACGATGAACATAGAGAGTTTGAAACAAGTTAATCAATATTCAAGCTGTTTATCTGGAAACGGAAGTAGTCATTTTAATAACCGTTTCCGTAGTAGATACGAATCTTATATATATAGTGCAAATCTCGTTTCATTTTTCACCTCGTAAGATCAACATGGAGAGTTTGAAACAAGTTATCAATATTCACGCTGTTTATCTGGAAACGAAAGTAGTCATTTTAAGAACCATTTCCGTTGTAGATACGAATCTTATTAAGGGTTCGTTCTGGAATAAGTCCTTTGATTAGCTGACTTTGGCTTATTCTCAAGGAAGACCCGACTTAGCTGTACATTGGCGCAATCATAAAGCAAAGCGAATGAGAGATATAATTTGATAGTAGATTCTTGTAATCCTGAGGGATAGGAAAATCGAGATTTGTCCCATCTCTGTATGTAGATCAAGTCTATGACATCCTTTACTATGGCCTTGGTAATTGCTATTCACCAAGAATGTAGCTCACTCTCTATGACATCCTTTACTATGGCCTTGGTAATTGCTATTCACCAAGAATGTAGCTGGTTGTAGATACATATAGGATTTGGAATGCACTCCAAGGTTATTGATTTTTGAATTAAGGACCATGGTCTTTGTTGACGTTTTAGGGTTCATGGATGACCATATGGAACACTAAAGCAGTCGATTAAAGGCTGAAAGGTGCACAAGGTTCCGAAGAGAGATTTAAAGTCAGGACCTCATCCAAATTCGAGAGTTGAAGCATCAAAAGCCGACTTGATGGAAGCTCAAGTAAAGAGAGCATGAAAACATAATTTCGAAGCTGAAGAGTCACATGAGGGGCATTTTGTGAGTAAATCATCAAAGGCGGCTCATTCTATGTAAGCTGGGATCAAGGTGAAGCAAACTCATGCTATAAGAGAGCCACAAATGATAAAAAATCACTCCCTAAAGCGTCATTTTTTCTGATTGGGTTCTTTCTCATATAGTCTATTTTTTGTATCTATTTCATAAACTTGAAGACATCCAATTTCTATGATCACGTACTCATTTCAAAGCTAATCAAGCCTACTCTAATCATTCAAAAGGGTGTTGCCATTCTCTCTGTGAATTTTGAGTTATAGCCACTCCGTTGTTTAAGTATTCCGTTTGTTCAATATGTGAAATAGGTGTTCTAGTTTTAATGGCTACCAATATTCAATTTGAGCAAACTATGACTCATTTGGAAGTTGTAGTGTCTACTTTCATCACCCAAAAGGGGACTGGCATTCTTTGTATGAATTTTTGAGTTATAGTCAATTCTTTGATTGTATATCCAGTCACAATGTGAAACAGGTACAATGTGAAATAAGTAGTTTGTACTTGAGAAGGTGTTTACATCAGCTACCAATATCCAAATCGAGCAAAGTTATGACTTGTTTGAAAGTTTATGGTGTTTATAAGGTGTATGCAAAGTTTCATGTGCATGCAAAATTCAAGCTCAGAGTAAGTTGCATTCTTGTTCGACCATATCAGAGAAATTGTTGATTTTAAGAGGGCCCATTCACTTTTGTTACGAATAGGAAGCATACAATTCCTCCATTGGAGTTATTAAAGCTTTTGAAGCATCTATAATCAAAGGAAGATGCGAAAGCAAGAATAAGATCAATTTGAAGATTGAAAAACGGAGAAAATAATCCACATCACAAAGACAACGAAGAACAAGCTATGTACTCACATTAGGTTATAAAGGAGCAAGTTAAGGAGATCATGGAGGTAAATGAACATCATTCAAAACGAGTAAGAGATCAACAAAGAAAGACTATAGCTGATATGAACAATCAAATTGAGAAAGTAGGGAAGGATAATCATCAACCCTGAAAATTAAAGTTAGCAATTTACTATTGGATAAAGGATTATGGGGTTTAGTGAGTGGCACATAACAAAGGCCACATGTAGACAAAGCTCAACCCGTTTGAGGCTTAAAGAAGAGAAGACAAAGTTTGGGAAGAGAGGAATAGAGGAGTAATGTTCACATTGTCTCAGTATATAGAAAACACCATGATATGTGGCATACAAACATAGTTAAAGAGAGATGATGGTGTCTTGGAGACTATACTCCACATCAAAGCAAAGAAGATTCAACTAAAAAAATGTAATCAAGAACCGTATGAACTTTAATTAATTAATTGATGATTACATTCTCAAGGTGAGAGAGATTGTAGATTCTCTAGGATCCATTGGATGCATCATAGGCAATGATGATCTAGTCCCCCATAAGCCTAAATGGGCTAAAGAGGATGAAAAGTGGAAGTCTTTTATGTTGGTTTTTAAGGCCCACAATCAATATAGAGACATGAGATAGAATAGACAAAGTCATAAAGAGATGGAGCAAAGCTCCATATATATGCCATATATTCCAAAATATGAAGTACAGGAATGTTACAAAGAATCATAAAGTCTTGCATATAAATGCACCAATCAGCAGCCTTTCTTCATAACTTTATAGACCCCATGAATTGAAGATCATCTCGTCCAGGCTCCATGTCTAGATAAGCTTCAAGCAGATGTCTTGGTAGATGATGAAGAAACAAAAACTCTAGCTACATCCATGCCTGTTGAAGATGAAGAAAACTTAGCTCTCCACTCCTCCAAGGTTGGATGAGACTTCCTCTTGAGTCAAGCTCATGTCTAGCTCCCAGAAAATGACGATTTGTGTGCTATGGATCTTCTCTTTATGTAGATTTTGATTATACATGAAAAGCATAACCAAAAAGTTGAAAAAAAGCTCAAAAAAGTAAGTCCTCGAAATCGCGATGGAAATCTCGTCAGATTTTTTGGGACAACTTTTTGTTTTAATTATTTTTTGTATTTTTTATATTGTTTTGATGTTTTGATCTTAATGTATTAAAAATATATTGCTCATGGTTTGAAAAATTTATTTTCAAATTGGTTTTGATTTTAACTTGCAAATTAGGGTTCCCCAAATGTGTTCTGAATTTGAAGTGTCATATATAAACAGATAGCTTTGACATGTACTATCCAATTATGAAATAAAAAATCTTTGCAAATTTTGACCATCTTTGACTTTGCTTTGACCGTGTTGGCTTTGTAAAAAACTGATAATTTTAGAAAATGTGTGCAATCTCTCTTGTGGAAGATTGCTCTTCCAACGATCCCCTCCTAACTTAACACAAGGGGAATATGCCTGATAGGTATATATTTTATCGGGGGATAAAAATGTAAATGTTGTTGATAGTTGACAAAATTGTTGTTGTAGGTACCTTCAAAGATCATGCCCAACGCATTTAGGACTTTGCACATGAAGAGCACTCCTTACCACAAAGAAAAGGAGAACTCAAAAAATTTTCCCATACTCTTCTCAACCAAATATTTGATCGGAAGGATAGGGACAAATGTAGGGAAAGCAAAAAGAGAGTCATATGCCTTCATCTACATCTATCTAGATAACTAAATATACAAGTGTGAAGAGATGGATAAGTATGTGTTTGAAGATAAAGAGGTGTTGCAAAATCTTTGATCTACACCAGCCAAATGAACTCCAGGAGTAGATGGTGGGCCCTTTTAGCTTGCCAATGGATGTATTTGACACCCTATGTACCTTGGAAGATCACTCTCAAAAAGATAGATCAAAACAGATAAGTTGGAGTTAGCTCAGAGGTGAAAACTTGCTATTCTTGGTTCATACACCTGTCCAGTGTTTTACATAATTCTCTGAGCACAGCAGCAATTAGCTTAATTCCTCTTGGGGAAGTCTAGTTAGCTTAAAGAGCTAACTTTCAAGAGTAATCTCATCAAAAATAACAAAGCACACACTGAGAATGAGTTTTAACAAGTGATGACATCATCCCGATTTTCACGGGCTGCTACAAAAATAGACCAGTGAGCAGAAAAATCACCATAACTCAAAATGTAGAAATCCAATGATTATGAAAATTTGTATGGTTATACTAGACAGTAAGCTGAATCCAACAAGCTTTAAATCACTGAATTTGGATAAGTAACCACTGAGAAATGGCTCTGACAAGATGAGTGAAAAAGTCGGGTACCTGACAGAGAAGTGAAGATGAACAGACCCTATTGACTTCAAATGAACATAATTGAAGATTGCAACATCCAAATGACATGAAAATTTATGAGCATATAGTAGACTTATAGAGCTAACTTTACCAAGTTAAATCACTGAAAATCATGCATCAAGCTCAGAGAAAACATCTCTGCAAGCTGACTGAGAAAACTGAGAGTAATGGTAGTGAGTAGTACACTTCACAAGAACATGGAAAGATGAAACCAAATAATCATGAAAATGAAAGTATATTGCTTGTACAATACAATGACTTACTGATACATATGTGTGCCTTGTAATCACACCTTGATATGGCATAAAGCTCAGCTCTTGGAGGTCTTCACATAGGTCTTTCTAACCACGACTAAAACTGCCATCTATTTATAGTTGAGTTTGGGAGGCTAACTTCCCTCAATCACTCTCCAATCAATCAATGATTGATTTGATTCTCTACCTACCACAAATCACGAATTCGTGGCTCCTCTTTCCATTCTTGATCAAGTGGACTCAACCACTTAAGATTCTCTTACTTTTACATTAAGTAAACTCTTCAAAAGTTACAAGAGGTAGTTCACAAGTGAACTTTACATAGTCTTCATTTTAAGGCTTTTTCTATGACTTTGTGGGACTCAAGCCAATACTTAGGCTTGTCATAGACTTGCTCCAACAGCTCCCCCTCAAGCCAAGTATGCTTGAGGTCTTCAATCTTCCAAGATTACCTGCAAACCAATCATAGCCTTGAATTTGCAAAGCTTTGTACCATCCAATGCTTTGGTTAGAATATCTGCACATTGTTGATGAGTGGACACATATGATATTTGAATCTCTTTGCTTAGAACCTTCTCTCGTACATAGTGATAATGAACTTCAATATGTTTAGTCCTTGCATGAAAAATAGGATTAGCAGCCAAGTGAATAGAACTCATATTGTCACCAAAAATAGTTGGAGTTCCAAACTCCAATCCAAGATCTTTGAATAATGTCTTCATCCACATAGCTTCTTGTGTAGCTATAGCAAGACCTCTATATTCAGCTTCAGTAGAAGAGAGAGCAACTGTGGGTTGCTTCTTGGATGACCATGAAATAAGCTTTGAACCTGCAAAGGTAAGATAACCTGAAGTGCTCCTTCTATCTTCCTTGGAGCCAGCCCAATCTTCTGCATCAGAAAATAGCTTCAAACCTAAATCAAATACATAAGGATAATAAAGTCCTTCATTTATGGTTCCTTTGAGATACTTGAGAATCCTTTTGGCAGCATCCATATGTGGTTTCCTTGGTGTGTGCATAAATTGGCTTAGCACACTCACACTGTAACATATATCTACTCTTGTCAATGTGGCATAGTTGAGACTACCCACTAGACTTTGATATGATGTGATGTCCTCTATGAGTTCACCTTCATGTGAGCTCAATTTGTGATTGACCTCCATTGGAGTACCTGCAATCTTACAATCTTGCATCTTGAATTTTGCCAACATGTCCTTAATATACTTCCTTTGAGTGAGAAACAAACCATGATCTTTGTAGACAACTTCCAAACCTAGGAAGTAGGTAAGTGAACCCAAATCACTTATCTTGAACTCTTCTCTCATCTGATCTTTGATCTTCTTCATACCATCTGCATCATTTCCTGTCAATATAATATCATCTACATATACACATAGATAGATGACCTCGGAATTACTCTTTTTAATAAAGAGTGAAGGATCTGCCTTGCTTGGTTGAAAGCCTTTGTCCTGCAAGAATGAAACAAGCCTGAAATTCCAAGCTCTTGGAGCTTGCTTGAGACCATACAATGCTTTGTTAAGTTTACACACATAATCAGGATAAACTTGATTCTCAAAACCAGGTGGTTGTGCCATATATACCTCTTCTGTTATCCAACCATTCAAGAATGCATTCTTTACATCTAGTTGAAGTATCTTCCAATTCTTGGAAGAGGCAATACTAAGCAAAACCCTAATAGTAGGCATCTTTGCCACAGGAGAGAAAGTCTCCTCATAATCAATTCCCTGAGTTTGTGCAAAGCCTTTTGCCACAAGCCTTGCCTTATACCTGTTAATTGAACCATCAGAATTCTTCTTGAGTTTATAGACCCATCTTGAGCCTATTACCTTCATGGATGAAGTCTTGGGCACCAAATCCCAAGTGTTGTTTTCCTCAAGTGCTTCAATCTCTTCTTTCATTGCATGCTTCCATTCTATTTTTGCTTTGGCCTCTTCAAATGATGATGGCTCCTCTTGGTTTATGTCCTATGCTATGTAGATAGAATGTTTAGTTACTAATGAGGTGTCAAACCCATACCTTTCTGGTTTTTTCTTTTCCCTCATAGATCTTCTTAGGCCATGATGTGATGATTCTGCCTCATGTCCAAGTTCCTGTAATTTTGCTTTACCTTTAGACTTCCATGCTTTGACCTTTTCCATGTGAGATTCTTCATCATCCTCTGAGGTGTCTTGTTCTTCAATCTTTGGTTGTTCTCTACCAAGCTTTGGAAAATCTTCTTCAAGATTATATGGTAAATTGACCTTCCTGCATGAATCTTCATACCATGAATTGTTCTCATCAAAAACTACATCTCTGCTTACCAAGAATCCTTTGTTGGTAGGGTTGTATAACCTGTAGCCCTTTTGATTGTTTTCATATCCAATAAATACACACCTTTCTGCCTTTGGATCCATCTTGCCTCTAACCTGTGAAGGAACATGAGCAAAAGCAATACATCCAAAAATTTTACAATGATCTAAGCTTGGTCTTCTTCCATTCCAAGCCTCATATGGAGTCATCCCATCAAGGGATTTTGAAGGCAACCTGTTAATCAAGTAAGTGGCTGTAGATACAGCCTCGGCCCATAAGTAATTAGGTAAATGCTTTTCATTTAACATAGACCTTGCAGCTTCAACAATTGTCCTATTCCTCCTTTCTGCCACTCCATTTTGCTCAGGAGTGTACCTTGTAGTTACCTCTCTTTTGATTCCTCTTTCTTGAAGAAAAGAATCAAAATCATGGGAGAAGTATTCTCCCCCTCCATCTGACCTTAGCCTTTTTAGTGATTTACCTGTTTGATTCTCCACAAGAGCCAAATATCTTTTGAAACATGAAAAAACTTCATCTTTGTGTTTCATAAAGAATAGGATAGTCCATCTGCTGCAATCATCAATAAAGGAAACATAATACCTTGATCCAGATATTGAAGCTTCCTTGCTAGGTCCCCATACATCTGTATGAACCAACTCCAAGAGATCTCCATGCATATAACCTTTCTTCATGAATGGTAACCTGTGAGACTTTCCAAATTGACATGCACTGCACTTATAAATCATATGTTGTTTTGACAAATTAGGAAGTCCAAGTACACTTTGGTCCCTACAGATTTGCTTTAATGACCTTTCACCAATATGTGCTAACCTTTTGTGCCATACTTCTAATTCTGTGAGTGTCTGACTACCATAATTAAAGAGAGCAATGTTTCTAGTGTCCTGTAATTCAAATGTGAACAATCTACCTGTCTTTTCACCTTTTGCAATTCTTCTGAATCCTTGACTTGGATCTTCAACAAATGCTCCTGCTTTTGTGAACCTGACTTGCAACCCTTTCTCTATTATCTGCCCAACACTTATCAAATTCTTTGTAATGGTAGGGACATAGAGTACCTTACTGAGTAGGTTGATGTTTCCATCAGGTGCTTTGACATTGCCTATTTTCTCCACAGGATGTTTTGTATCATCTCCTGTTTGTACCTCATGCTTATTCCTTGGATCTTCTAAATCTGATAGGAGTGCCACATTTCCTGCCACATGATTTGAACAACCTGAATCTATGTAGAAAACATGCTCATCAGATTTACCTTGTGGCATAGCCATGTTCATGATCAATAATGAATCCTCTTTGTTTGAGTCTTCTGTGTAGTTATTGTAGTCTCTCCTTCCTTTGTAGCCTCCTTGATAGTTTGAATGATTGTAGTTGTTGTAGTTGCCATGGTAGTTGTTGAACCTTCCTCTTGAGTAGCCATAACTTCCTCTATTGTATCCTCTGCCTCTTTGATTCCTGGAATTCCTAAAGCAATTTTCAGTTGTATGATTAGTTAATCCACAAATAGAACATGAGTTGGAGTCTTGGGATCTCCCCCTGCCTTGTCTACCTCCTCTTCCTCTACCTCTTCCATGTCTTCCTCTACCTGCATAGTTAGCTTGATATGTACCTGCTTCATCATCCACTTTCTTTGCCTTTCCTTTGTTATCTTTAGACTTGCTTTTATCCGTGTATAAAGCTGAAGATTGATTACCTTTAGAGCTTTCTCCATTTTTTATAAGCTTTGCCTCTTGAGTAAGTAGTTGTCCAATGAGTGTGTTGAAATCAGGTACATGCATGTCCATGTACAAATCCATAGCTGTGGTGAATGCTTCCCACTTATCATCTGCCTTCAAGCCATTGATGACCTGCCTTACAATTTGCTCTTCATCTATTACCTCTCCAATGCTTCCCAACTGATCCGCTATGTCCTTTAGCTTTGTGACAAAATCAGTCACATTTTGTTTGGGAGCCTTCTTGAGAGTTGTGAACTCCAGCCATAGTTGATGCTTCCTGGCTTTGGTACTTGAAGAAAAGAAAGCTTCAAGTGCATCCCACACTTCCTGAGATGTCTTACAACTTCTAATGTGAGGTAACAAGAAATCTGAGATAGAGTTGAGGATAAGACTTTGCAAGTGCATCCTTGGAGCACCATGTGCTCAATCTTTCTTGCTCTTCTTGTGTTGGTTGACTTTTGTTCCTGAAACTTGGCATAACTTCATCTCCAGCCACATAACCATATAAACTTCTACCTTGGAGATAAGCTTCCATTCTTAATGACCAAGCTGAGTAGTTACCTCTGTCCAATTTGTCAATTGATGAAGGAAATCCATCTGCCATGTTGTCCAACCTTGCTCTGATACCACTGTGAAGAGATGGATAAGTATGTGTTTGAAGATAAAGAGGTGTTGCAAAATCCTTGATCTACACCAGCCAAATGAACTCCAGGAGTAGATGGTGGGCCCTTTTAGCTTGCCAATGGATGTATTTGACACCCTATGTACCTTGGAAGATCACTCTCAAAAAGATAGATCAAAACAGATACGTTGGAGTTAGCTCAGAGGTGAAAACTTGCTATTCTTGGTTCATACACCTGTCCAGTGTTTTACATAATTCTCTGAGCACAGCAGCAATTAGTTTAATTCCTCTTGGGGAAGTCTAGTTAGCTTAAAGAGCTAACTTTCAAGAGTAATCTCATCAAAAATAACAAAGCACACACTGAGAATGAGTTTTAACAAGTGATGACATCATCCCGATTTTCACGGGCTGCTACAAAAATAGACCAGTGAGCAGAAAAATCACCATAACTCAAAATGTAGAAATCCAATGATTATGAAAATTTGTATGGTTATACTAGACAGTAAGCTGAATCCAACAAGCTTCAAATCACTGAATTTGGATAAGTAACCACTGAGAAATGGCTCTGACAAGATGAGTGAAAAAGTCGGGTACTTGACAGAGAAGTGAAGATGAATAGACCCTATTGACTTCAAATGAACATAACTGAAGATTGCAACATCCAAATGACATGAAAATTTATGAGCATATAGTAGACTTATAGAGCTAACTTTACCAAGTTAAATCACTGAAAATCATGCATCAAGCTCAGAGAAAACATCTCTGCAAGCTGACTGAGAAAACTGAGAGTAATGGTAGTGAGTAGTACACTTCACAAGAACATGGAAAGATGAAACCAAATAATCATGAAAATGAAAGTATATTGCTTGTACAATACAATGACTCACTGATACATATGTGTGCCTTGTAATCACACCTTGATATGGCATAAAGCTCAGCTCTTGGAGGTCTTCACATAGGTCTGTCTAACCACGACTAAAATTGCCATCTATTTATAGTTGAGTTTGGGAGGCTAACTTCCTTCAATCACTCTCCAATCAATCAATGATTGATTTGATTCTCTACCTACCACAAATCACGAATTCGTGGCTCCTCTTTCCATTCTTGATCAAGTGGACTCAACCACTTAAGATTCTCTTACTTTTACATTAAGTAAACTCTTCAAAAGTTACAAGAGGTAGTTCACAAGTGAACTTTACATAGTCTTCATTTTAAGGCTTTTTCTATGACTTTGTGGGACTCAAGCCAATACTTAGGCTTGTCATAGACTTGCTCCAACAACAAGTACAAGAAGTTGAAAGCCTATCCACCATAAAATTTTGAATGTAGATATGTTTCTACTCCTTGATTACATAATCATATGGCTTGATAATCTTGCAAATCTTAATAAAATTTTGATATAAAACTTGAATATGACTTGTTAAAAACATTTGCAAAATGTGTGATTGCTTGTGCAATAAAGGACTCAAGTGACTCCTTGTGGAGCTAATTTCTTTGGTTCATGTATTGAGAAAGCTTTTGACAATTGCCTTTTTTAGGGATTCGCTCCCACCTGCCAAACAATGTACTGAGCTTCGCTTATGTTTGCCTTATTGCTCTTATCTTTCTATAATATGCAATATTCTCAATATGCTCTATGTGCACTATTTCCACTACTTAGATACCAATTGTTGGTTTTTAAGGCCCACAATCAATATAGAGACACAAATGAAATAATAGACATGAGAGATAATAGACAAAGTCATAGAAAGATGGAGCAAAGCTCTACATATATGTCATATATTCCAAAATTTGAAGTACATGAATGTTACAAAGAATCATTGTCTCCATATAAATGCACCAATTTGCGGCCTTCCTTTTTAACTTCACAATCTCCATAAATTGAAGATGATCTCCTTCATGCATAGATGAACTTCAAGTCAATGTCCTTGTGGATGAAGGTAGAAACAAAAACCCTAATTGCTATCCTGCATGTTAAAGATGAAGAAAACTTAGTTCTCCACTCCTCCAAGGTTGGATGAGACCTTCTCTTGAGTGTAGCTCATGTCAAGCTCCCAAAAAGTGATGATTTATGTGCTATGGATCTTCCCTTTATATAGTTTTTGATCAAACATGAAAAGCTAAACTCAAAAGCTGAAAGAAAGCTCAAAAAAGCTAGACTTGGAAATTATCGTAGAAATTTGGTTGGATTTTTTGAGAACTAGCTTTTGGCTTGAAACCTATGGTAAATAAAAACATTTGATCAAGCTTGTTAGTGATATCAAATTTGAAAGAAGACATAGGGCTAATTGCTTATCAAAGATACTCCATGGACCATATCCTATTGTCACTAAATCCTTATTTCTGCAAGAAAGATCGTAGAAGAAGATTACCTAGTAAAGTTCAACTAGAAAGAGTGCTTCATTGAAGATCCAAAAAGAGGTTACCCGCCCATACCAAGAGGAAGAAGAGAACGGAGATATTGACATTTGACATTTATTTTAGTGTGTAGTTAGCATTCAGCGGAGAGACTTTTATAATTGTCTTCTTTGTCTCTCTCTTCTATTGTCATTCATCTCATCTAATTTGGTCGAGGAGTGTTATGTGCTAAAGTTCCAAGTGTTGGGAAGGTCTTGAATACCTGTGATTATTATTTGGGCCTACCACACTTCCAACATAGACTATAGTACTGACATTAAAAATGCGAGTAGATAATGTGTAGACTCAAACTTACTTCTTCAACTCTCAAGGTTGGCCAAGCCTATCAAGTATGAGTCATATGCTCTCATCTACCGCTATCATAAAAATACAAACGCACAAATACAAGAAGGTTGTCCATCTTTGATGTTCTACAAATAAATATGCTCTCTCTCCTTTACATATATTTCTTTGTTCTATTGATTTCGCAATTTTTTAATAAATACTTGATAAAAGTATGAATATGACCTAACATAATAATAGAGTCATTTGCAAAATGTTTGATTCATTGCTTGGGGCAAACAAACATGATTGATGTGACTTGGCTCATATATTGAGCAAATATTTGACAAGTTCCTTGTTGAAGGATTTGTTGTCACCGAGCTTGGTTTGTGTTTTCCATTGTGCTCTTATTTTTCTACATGCCACATGCATCACTATTCTCAATGTGTAGTATTTTCGTGTGCGTCGATATCAATTGTTGGTTTTTAGGCCCACAATCAATAAGGAGGCATAGAGAAAATGGAGACAAGATTGAGAATAGACAAGACAAGAGAGATGGAGCATAGCTCCACATATATTTCATACATTCCAAAACATGAAGTACATGAAGTTACAAAGGAACATGATGATCAGCATGATAGTATATTGTTGCTGCTTCTGTCCTTCATAACTCCACAATCTCCACAAGATGAAGATGATTTCCTTGAGTATAAATAAGCTTCAAGCTTCTTTCCTAATGAAGAACATTCAACACTAAGCTATTGCCTTGTTAAACTCCACTTCTTCAAGGTGAAGAAAGCCAAGCTCAAGTCTAACTCTCCATGATTGAGTGAATTGATGGGCCAATATGATTGTTTTTATATAATATTATGCCTCCATGAAAAATCTATTCAAAAAACTAAATTTTGGCAAACAAAATCCCACAATTTTTGGGATTTTTGCTTTTTATCAATCTCCTTGCTTTATTATGGTAGTCATGAGCTTTCTCTTGTTTCATTCTAGCCATTGGATTGGATTAAATATGATAATGAGCCAAGCTCAAGTCTTAAGTCTCCATGATTGAGTGAATTGATGGGCCAATATGATTGTCTTTATAAAGCATTATGCTTCCACGAAAAAATCCATTCAAAAAGCTAAATTTTGGCCCAAAAAAATCCCACATTTTTTGGGATTTTTGCTTTTTATTAATATTCTTGTTTTATTATGGTACTCGCGAGCTTTTTCTTGTTTAATTCTAGCCATTGGATTGGATTCAATCTGATCATGACAAATGGATACCAATTTTGACTTTTTACAAGAGTTTATGACTTTTTAACATGAAAATAGGGTTTGATTGTTGACCCCCAAGAAGAGATCAAAATATTGCGTGTCATATATCATTTGAAAGCTCTTGAAGAGTAGTTTCCAAATGTGTAATAATATTTGGCTACACAATTTGACCATTTTGACTATACTTTGATGAACATTGACTTTTGCAAATCTTATTTTTTTTGAGATTTTTGGGATATCTTTTGAAAATAGGAGCACCTCCCGTTGACGAAGGTTGCTTTTGTAACAATCCCCTTCTAACTTAACACAAGGGGTATATGCTAGCCTCCAGGTAGGTATATTTTGTTGGTTAATAATATTTGTTGATGTATATTTTTCAATAGAACATGTCAAATGTCCATATACAAATAAAAGGAATTTGTTCATGAAGAGCACTTCTATATCACATAAAAAAAAAGGACAACTCAGACATTCTATACTCTTCTCAACCATGTACTACTTGGAAGGATAGAGACAAACAAAGAGATGATAGTAGTGACATTAAATATGTCAGTAGATAATGTGCAGATTCAAACATACCTCTTCAACTTTCAAGGTTGGCCAGACCTATCAAGTATCATTCATATGCTCTCATCTAGAGTCATATGCTCTCGTCTAGAGTCATATGCTCTCATCTACAGCTATCATAAAAATACAAACACACAAATCCAAGAAGGTTGTCCACCTGGGAGGTTCTGCAATGAATATGACATCCCTCCTTGTGCAGATATCTCTTTGTCCTATTGATTTTACAAAATTTTTTCATAAATATTTGATAAAAATTTGAATATAACCTATCATGATATTTAGATAATCTTTAAAATGTTCGACTGATTGCTTGTGCAATCAAATAAAATAGGATGATGTGATTCCGCTTGCAATTGACTTCCCTTGGTTCCAAGGTTGGAAAAATTTGCGTGCCAAACCTCTTGGATGTGTATGATACATACAGTACGTACCGAATGTACCGTACACGTATGCTACTTGTTCTATATAAAAATTATATTATTCAGTATTTTGAACTTGACACCTTGTTATGTGAGCCATACAATTCATAGTTAACTATGCTATGAGACTCAAGTGCTCATGTGGTAATTCAATGTAGATATATGCATGGAGAATATATTATTATATATAGATTTTATAAATATATATATTTTAATATACATTATACGTATTGTACCGTACCGAACCTCCTTGCCACGTACCGTTCACGTACCGTACACGTACCGTACACGTACCGTACACGTACCGTACACGTACCGTACACGTACCGTACACGTACCGTTCACGTACCGTACACGTACCGTACACGTATTGTACGTATCATACCAAATGTACTGAACCACCTTGCTTGGTTCATATACTCAACAAATATATGACAACAACTTCCTTGCTGAAGGATCTGCTGCCACCTGTAGATTAATGAGTAGAGCTTGGTTTGTGGCTTTCATATTGTTCTTATCTTTCTACATGCTGCACTATTCTCAACGTGCACTTTTTTCACATGCTGTGACACCGATTGTTGGGTTTTAGGCCCACAACCAATAAAGAGACATGGAGAAAATAGAGACAAGACGGAGAATAGACGAGACGAGAGAGATGGAGCATGGCTCTACATATATTGCATACATTCCAAAACATGAAGTACATGAAGTTACAAAGGAACACTATGGTATGCATGATAATATGCTGCTGTTGCTGCTTTTCTTCATGACTCCACAATCTCCATAAGATGAAGATATCTCCTCCAAGTATAGATAAGCTTCAAGCTCCTTCCCTAATGAAGAACATTCAACTCTAAGATGTTGCCCCCCTTGTTGAAGATGAAGAAAAACAAAAATCCACTTCTTTAAAGTGAAGAAGTTCTCTCCAAGCCAACTCAATTGTCTTTATATGGTATTATGCTCCCCACGAAAAATCTTTTTAAAAGATCTAAACTTTGGCAGAAAAGAATTTCACAATTTTGAGGATTTTTGCTTTTTATCAGTCTCCTTGCTGTACAATGGTAATTGTAAGCTTTTTTCTTGTTTAATGCTACCCATTCGATTGGATTAAATCTGATCATGACAAGTGGCAATACTAATTTTGACTTTTTATAAGAGTTTTAACTTTTTGACCTGAAATTCAGTGACATTTGACCCCCAAAAGCTGGTCCAGACTCCAAATGTTATGTATCATATATCATTTGAAAGCTCTTGATTACTAGTTTCCAACTCCATAATAATATTTGCCTGCAAAGTCTGACCATTTTTGACCAAAATTGACTTTTGCAAATCTGAAAATTTATGAGATTTTATGGATATCTTCTGAAAATAGGAGCACTTCCACTTGTGGAAGGTTGCTTTTCTAACAGATAGGTAGCATACTTCTAAGTTCTGAGTCCAAATTTGGAATGGTAAAAACTTTTCTGAATGAGAACTCGAAGAATAGAATACCATGATGACAAAATCCATTTGCATTGATAAATCTGCAAGTTAAATTTTCTGAAAAACAATACTTGAATGCTAGAAGTATCCCAGTGTACAAAATCATCGGGCAAAGTTATTGTCAAACAATAGCTTACATACAGAGAGAATCTTTCCAGCACTAACGACTGATGCAAAACATTGGGGGAATAACGGACTTTGTTACTGTACATGGTACAAGATAAAACCTAAATCCTGTACGCACAAAATATCCAAACAATGTACTGATGATGACCTATCTGCCAACTTTTAAGCAGGGGAACAAATGAAGATACTATCAGTCTATGGTCAAACTCAGATTTGATATCATGATGGAAAGCAAAGCTAAATTTACGACAATACTATGGTTAGGCTTTGAGGCATAAAAGTAAATTTAACGAAGGTGATACCTAGGGTTACACTTACCTAATAAATGGAATCCACAGATTCTGATGTTTCTTATGTATGTTTTTAGGGAAGTGTGCTGTAGCACGAGAGGTTCTTACTGCATGTTTCCATATAAGCTGGTTCTTACTGTGAGGGCAACTGACAGTTATCAGTATTACATGTTATAAAGCTTATGCTTTATCACAGCCTCCAGCCCTTCCCATCCTTGACCATATCACTCCTGAAGTTGCATGAGAAAGACAAGCTTGTGCTGCTTACTTGCATTCAGTATTCTGGCTCCAGTATCCTATCTCCTGCGACAAAACATGTTATGGTTCTCTCTACATGTACTTCCCAAAGTATTGGAACTTAGCTTTTAAGCTGGACATCAGTGAAGGGGGATACAACATTCCATTTAGCCATACGAGAATAACTTACTTCTGCATTGCAGGCTGGCAAAACTTTCTGAGGGGCAATTAATGGATGGGAGATTGGAGTGCTTATATCATGGTTGGCAATTTGAAGGTGATGGTCAATGTGTCAGGATTCCACAGGTCTCTCTCTCTCTCTCTCTCACTTAAAAAAAAAAAAAAAAAAAAAAAAAAAAAAGTGTTATCAGGGGTTGCTAGTCTGGAGAAACAAGTGATTCTTTTTCTGTTTAGCTTTTCTAGTCTGCTATAATTCTTTCTGGTACATTAGAGTTGATCTTGTATTCATTTAGCCACTCCTTTTTAGCTTCCTGCAGGAGCAAAGATCCCAGCAACTGCATGTGCTCGTACATACACAGTCCACAACTCTCAAGGGGTTATATGGATATGGATGGGAGACAGGAAGAAAGCAGACATAAGAAACATTCCACATTTTGATCAATTTGATGATCCGACCAATATGGATATTTCCACAATTCATGTTCTACCATATGATCATTCCATTCTCTTGGAAAATCTCATGGACCCTGCACACATTCCCATCTCGCATGATCGAACGGACCCATCTGCAAGGCGGGAAAATGCCCAGGCATTGAAGTTTGAAATACTTGAGAGGACGTCAAGGGGATTCTGTGGCAGATATGGAGAGTCCAGTAAAGATGACTGGACATTCAAATTTAGATTTCAGGCTCCATGCATAATTCAGAATGAGAGAGAGATACAACGTAAGGATGGATACCCTGCCAAATTCATGGCAATTTTCATGTGCACACCAGCAGGACAAGGAAAGTCAATGCTGATAGCTCGGTTTGCACAAACTGGAAAGCAAAGGCTCTTCTCTGCAATACCTGAATGGCTTATTCATCAGGTTTCGAACAAGGTATTTGAACAGGACATGGGGTTTTTGGCTTCTCAGAATGAAGCTCTCTTGAGAGAAGGGGTGCCAACAGGTCGCTTATATCTCAATCTGAAGTCATCAGACGTTTTGGTCTTGGAGTACAGGAAGTGGCTGGATAAAGTGGGGCATGGAATGCCTTACTATATTGGTCACAGAAGCTTGTCACTCCCTGCGAAAGAAGCATTGTTGGAAGCATCTCCTGCAGGTTTCCTTGCAAGCACAGCATCTTCACAACCAGTGAAAGGGGCATTGGGGGGGTTGTTTGCAGCAGACCTCACAAACAGGTACTTTCGGCATGTTGTTCACTGCTCAAAATGCAGAGCAGCCTTCCAGAAATTGAAATCAATGCAGAAATTGTCCATAATCCTGGCTTTGGTTTCTGTAATCTCAGCGCTCATAGTCTTGCGCAGACCATGGAGATTGGTTTCTGTTGTTGTGGGTTCTGTGGCACTTGCAGTGCTGTACCTTTGTCAACAGGCTATCAATATGCTCACTACGAATGAGATGCGAACTCATAGAAAAACAGTGTAAAGTTTGAATCCCTTGTTTTGTGGGTAAAGCTGTGTCTCCTTCATGGGTATTTCCATTGAATTGCAGTGTCCAAGCAATACTGTCCTAAAAATCTGAATGATGCATTGAGCTGGTTTACTACCATATTGTAAGCAACAGTTTGAATCATGGACTATGAGCAGCTCTTCTCGCTAAACTTTTTACCAAGCCAATGTTCTGCAACATGTCAATGGTCAGGTCTCTCTCTCTCTCTCTCTCTCTCTCTCTCTCTCTCTCTCTCTCTCTCTCTCTCTCTCTCGCGCGCGTGCGCGGTAACAGGCAATCAGTATGCTCACAACATACATGAGCCCTTAAAAAAACAACGTGAAGTTTGAGTTTCTCGTTTGTGGCTAAAGCTACGGGTGCCACTGCATTGCAAGCAATCTTCTCCTCTGTTGCCACTACTGAATCTTAATATTGCAAGGGTGTGCGTCGTCACCATATATTGTAATCCATAGTTTGAATCATGAACTACAATCAGGTCGTTTCTCTCCTTATATACCGTAATCCATAGTTTGAATCATGGACTAGAATCAGGTCATTCCAAGCAATTTACTCCTCTGTTGCCACTTATGAATCTTAATATTGCAAGGGTGTGCTTCATCACCATTGTATTGTAATCCATAGTTTGAATCATGGACTACAATCAGGTCATTTCTCTCCTTATATTTACTAAACGTGCTCCAACATGTGAATGATAGGGACTCTCTCTCTCTCTCTCTCTCTCTCTCTCTCTCCCCCCCTTGCAATGACATGCCCCGCATTTGTTAGGTAGCCTGCGGTTTTTCCCATGTGACGTGTAAGTTCTGTGGATGGTGCATGCATATTGTGATTGCAATGTTCGTGCATAATAAGATTTTGCATTTTTTTTTGCAAAGTTTGTTTGATTTTTTTCCTTTTTTTGTTAGAAGTGGGCATACTTCGTAGTGCAATGCATCAGAAAAAGCAAGACAAGTTATTTGTGCACTACCGTGTAGGGTGGCTCTATGCATGCATACTATGAAAGTGTGAAAAGATAAAGATTTTACAAAGAAGAGAGAATCTTGGGTATTTTGCTCTAGGATTTGATGTTGACAAAACATCCCATTCTAAAAGATTGAAAATATTACACTTGAGGATGCTTGGTTGCCATTGACGTGATGTTGTTGATATAGTTATGATTGATCTTTACACTGCAGCTTTGGATGAAGTTGAAGAGGAATGAGGTAGTGTTTTCATTGCTCGTTTGATGAAAATATGGGATCATAATGCTCATTTATGTTAGTGATAATTGAATTGTAGGAATCTTTTTTGCATTGCTTGACACAATGTCATTGTGCATCAGGTATTTTGAAAATGATGAAATTTTTCATCATGTTGATCCCATTTTGCAAGTGATTTTGTACTCGTAAAAAGCATTTGAGTAAACTTGCCTTCTTTTGGAAAAAACTGTTCTTACTTGTCCTTGTATTCTTGAAGGCATGTCCCTTAGTAATTTCTTGGCACTCCTTACCGACAAGAAAAAGAAACTATGTTATTAAACCTAGTGAGATGAGTTCTATGCTATCAATATGAATAAGATTATTTCCAATGGCACTTTATTGATGTCATTTGATAGTTACCTATATATGGAATTACTTGAATAGCATTAGGGGGAAAAATGAACCTTGCATGGGCCTTTTAGATTAAAGAGTGATTAGTGATGGACCAATTAGAAGAGGGTGGTGACCATAGTCTATGCTCTATAAAATATTGGGCTATGCTATACTGGGCCAATTAGAAGAGGGTGGTGACCATAGTCCATGCTCTATAAAATACTGGGTGGTGACCATAGTCTATGCCCATCACTTCTGGAAGTGATAGAAACTCAGTTCGCAGAGCTTCTTGTGAGTTCATGCTCGTGGTGTGTGTGCATTGTGGGGTGTGTGTGTGAGCATGTATTCATTCTGAGCTCTATACCCACTATTGGGCATTGAGGACGTTAGTGGGGATGTCATAGTATTGAGTCGATACTGTGCATAGTGGAGCTGATATGCTATATATTCTTGTGGTTGACTACCATGAGCTTGTAGTTGCACTTTCCTTTGAGGGTGAATTTGGGGTTTACTTGGATTCATTCTAGTATATATAAAGGGGGGGAGAGGGGACATATTTCTCCTTTATTTAATGATCTTTCTTTAAAGATGGAAGGAATCTCGTAATTTAGTTGGATTCAAAAATTGAAAATTTTTAAAAAGTTATAAAACTCATCATAACACCTAAGAATGGACCCCTTATTACTTTTTAGGGTCAGAAGTACTTTTTTTTGACCCCAAATTTAAAATTCTTGCATGTTTTAAATCGAAAAACATGACTTTTTTCAAAAATATTAAAAAAAGAATTATTTCCCTCCTAAACCTCACATTTTCATACCGAGGTCCCAAATAATCATCTCTTTCAACTACTTTCTCTTTGTAGCACACCATTGAAGTTCTTGTTTCTACATTCAAACCTACTTGCATCTCTTATCTCACTACTGTTGTAGCTTGAAGACCTTCAACTTCAATGGCAACATCCAAAGCTTCCAAGCGACCAAAAGATGAAGTCCTCACATTAAGATGTCACAATATCAAAGCTATAGATGGACAATGGCTATCACAAGAGTACTCCAAAGGTGCATGGTTGTACATGCAATCCTCTAGAGTTGGGTCTCATCGAGTTAGAGATCGTGGGAACTTGGATCTTCATTGGAAGGGAAAGCTACTTGGCTTCAAGAAGCACAAAGACAACGGGATGGTTGCCATTGTATAACATGTTTTTACAATGGAAACTATGAAACTCGAAAACTCCATTAGAATGAGATATCCTATGAATTGTAAGTATTACTCTACAATATTGTATATTTTATAGTGTTGAATATATTTTTGAACTATTTAGATATGCTTTTGTTTGTTTCAGATATATTTCCTTCTACTCTAGTTGAAGAGCAACCACTTCATAGTTTTACAAGTACTTTCCAGGCATTGCATGCAGATGTTGATGCACTAGTCTTTTCAGAAATATCTCGTGCTCAACTTTATCATGATAGAGTTTTCTTTTACACAGATAGATGTGTTGTACCCTCTACAATGAATGGTTTTGGAAAGTTCGAGAGAATTGAAGTACATTCTCTTCTTAGCTTGGAGTGGCCAAAACCTGATATATGGTCTATTTTGTATATTTATTTCAAGGATTATTATTCCAAGAGACTTCCACCATGTTCATGTGTAAAGATATCACATATGAACAAGCCGAAAGGCTTCTAGGTGAAAATTGGGGTTTGATAGAAGGAATTATAAAGGGTGATAAATATCTTTGTAAAATAGGTGGAACAGGTATATGATTTTGATATTTGAAACAATGTACTTCATTATACATTAGATTCTACTATGATCGTTTGATGTGCAAAATTGGACAATGGATACCATTTCAATGTTCAGAGGGATCTTTACATCCATTTGAAATAAAGCTTAAATTTCCCAACAATGAAATGGAAACTATTTTAGTGAATCATCATTGGATCTTGGCTAATATGAGAGAACACTTGGTTATTATGGGGTTTGAGGGACTAACTCAATCTAAATTCAAAATACAAGGACATAAGGTGAGAAATGTTTTGTGCTTTTGTAAAAGTAATCTTTTCATTATTGCTTATTTTAGTGTATAACTTCGATTTCTTGTAAATTGATTACAAGTGGGAAGAAGATTGGAATACAAAATGAAAGTCCCTGTAGATTGGAGTAAAGATGGAATTGAACTCTCATTATCATAGTTCTTTTGCAACCTGATGATGTCACTTTTTGGGTCCTAGTCATTGTACCTCATGGTTTTTGCACTTTCAAGAAACTTGTAAAGATTAGGATAAACAATACATGTTACATATTATATATACCTTCTTATTTGCAATGGTAATTTCAAAACTTTTGGAATGTCAAAAGTCTATGTTCACTACTTTGAAATGTGGTTGGTCATGTTGTTTTGTGTTATGTTATGTTTAAAAATTTGCTTTGATTAAAAAATATTCATATCGTTTGGTGTTTTGTGCATTATTTTGTCATCAAAAACTCATTTTTTTAATTTTAAATATTTTATTATGTACTTTTAAAAGTGGGCCCAATCACATTAAAAACTTGAAACTGCTGTAAAAATGGGTTCTACGTGCTCATTTCTCAGATTTGCACTCACAAAGAGCTAGAAAATCTTGCAAGCCAATAGAATACTATGCCCACATGCAATGACTGCTAGCACTTCTATCAAATCTCCTTGAGATCTATTCATGGACTTATTGGATAATACAAACTACAAAGGTCACACAAATATGTATGACCTAGTCTATAGAGTCCCTAATCTTGAAGGGACACTAACCATAAACTCTGATGTGCTCGAGGAGATTACTGATTTCCTGAATTCTATATCTTATGATACACCATAGATATTCCAACATATGAGTGTAAATCGGCCCCCTGTGACCTACTTTTTTGCATCCATAAAGGAGATGAGGCCTTTCCAAAGTGCCTAAAGCATTTCATGGCTATTGCTGAGGATGTTGGGCACTTGTTAGGTGACACAGTGCCATTAATTAAGCAATTAAATAAGAAGAGGAAGATGGGAAGAAAATATTTATCTTATGTTGCAACAACAATATTTTTTTCAATGAGGAGGCCAAACCTACACCCATGGACCTATCCCATCTTGTTACTATGGGTTTTGTAGATGATAAAAAGGAACTGCAAACAAAAGCTCTTAAGTTATTAGAAGAAAATGAAAAATTTCGTAGACAATTTTCTCATGGCATAGCAGACAAATTGAAGGAAGCCAGTAGTTCACAAAATTGTCCACCATCCAACTTGGAGCCCTTGGAACCCACTCTACCAGAGGTAGAGATGGAAATGTTTTCCATGGTGCTTATCGATGGAGAAGAATTTTTATTCTTACATGATATTGAGAAGGCATTTGGTCTATGCCTCGATGAATGCCTAAGTATTTTTTGCTCAACCTCAGATGTTACCATGGATAAAGCTTCTAACAGAATTGAAAAATCAACCATCCCATTTGGTGATTTAGTTGCAAACCATTGCATTTGTGTGCGAGGAGATTTTGAGTGATACCAACCAAAATGCCTTTGAAGAGGATCTGATTGTAGTAAGGGAAAGAATTTTGGAGAAGAAGATTCCAACATCCCTTGTTGTGGAGCAAAGTGGCATGGCTCACTCTTCCATTCCACTAGATGCAATGGGGAAAGGGAGAGGATGAAGATAGGCTTCAAGATGTAAGTATCTAATGACATTTATGATTGACTATGTTTTATATTTGTACTCAATAAATGCCTATGTGCAGGAAGCAATTGAAGTTGATAAATTCACAGCAAGGAGTGGTGGTGACCGGGTTGCCCATCGCAATGGCTCTTCCTTGGCAAACTACATTCGAAAATCACCAAAGGAAGATTTTTCAATGATCCACTGAGGCTTTTACAAGGACACTTCATGACTGTTGGAGTTAGACGTCTACGGAAGCACGCGAACAACACAAGGAAGAAGAAGAAGCTTGGAGCACAACACACAAGACTGAATGTATTACTAGAGAATGTACAAAGATAAGTAGCCCATTAGGGCAATAGGCGTATATACAAGCCGAGGGAAAAAAACCTCCTAAAGAGGGAAAAAAGTGCCCCGGCGGTCCTAGAGTGTTCACACACATCACTACCTAAATATATCAACAAATCCCCCCTAGGAGTGATGCGGTGAACAAGGAGCTGGCACTCATGTATAAGGAAGTGCCAAGCTATGTGGAAATCACTCCACAAAAGGAAGTAAGCCCAAAGCTTTGCGGAAAGCTTCAAACTTCTCCCTAGGCAGAGCCTTCGTGAAAAGGTCTACAATGTTCTCCTGCGTGGGCACATATGCCAAGCTGATCTCCCCAGCAGAGAACCTCTCCCTTACATAGTGATAATGCACCTCAATGTGCTTAGTGCGAGCATGGAACACAGGGTTCCTCGCAACTGCCAATGCGCTCTGACTGTCAGTGAAGATGGTGGTGGCAAAAGACTGGCCAACACCCAAATCATCCATAAGGCATCTGAGCCACACACACTCAACAGTCGCTGTGAAAGCTGCCCTATACTCAGCCTCACAACTGGAAGTGGCCACAGTAGGCTGCTTCTTGCTCAACCAAGATATACATGAGCTACCAAGCATGAAGCAAAAACCACTGGTGGACACACGAGTGTAATAGCAACCAACCCAATCTGAGTCAGAAAAAGCATGCAAATCTGGCGGTAGTGATCCCCCCTTGGGATAAAACAACCCAAGTAGCCGAGTACCACTCAAGTAGCGAAAGATGCGCTTAACCGCTTTCCAATGCGTGACTCCTGGGAAATGCATAAACCTGCTCATCTGTGAGACAGCAAACTGAATATCTGGCCGAGTAATGCATAAGTAAATCAAGCATCCAACAGCTTGCTGATAGAGAACAGCATCAAATGCATCTCCAGCATCACGAAGACTCAATCGTAAACCTGTCTCCATAGGAGTGGCAATAGGCTTACAGTCTTCAAGGCCAAAACGCTGCAATAATGTGTCAATATATTTCGTTTGACACAAAGCCATTCCACCATCAACGTGCATAAACTGAATGCCCAAATAGTGATGCAAATGCCCCAAATCAAACATTTCTAATGAGGCATGCAAATCAGCCTTAAAATCAGCAATATGTGTCTCAATAGGACCAGTGAGCAGCATGTCATCAACATAGACAACAATGATCAGAAGCACATCATTAGCACGTTTAACATATAAGGTGCTTTCAGTTGGACTGTTCTCAAAACCATATGCAATCAGATAGGCATGTATCTTCTCATACCAAGCACGCGGTGCTTGCTTTAAACCATATAATGCCTTCTTTAACCTGCAAACCTAGTTTTCATGCCCTTTCTGCACAAAGCCACGGGGCTGAAAAACATACACTTCTTCATGCAAGTCACCATTCAGAAATGCTGTTTTAATGTCCAACTGATGTACATTCCAACCATGATGGGCTGCAAGTGCACAAATGCTCCGAACAGTAGTCATACGACATGTAGGTGCAAAGGTCTCATCAAAATCAATGCCTCTTTCCTGTGCATAACCCTTTGCAACAAGCCTAGCCTTATACCTGTCAACTGTACCACGAGGTTTACGCTTCAACTTGTATACCCACTTAGTGCCAATGGCCTTCTTGCCAGGAGGCAAGTCACATAAAGACCATGTACCATTCTTCATTATAGCATCATATTCGGATTGCATAGCAGCCATCCAATTTTCTGAATTTTGTGCTTCATCAAAAGAAACAGGCTCATTCTCATCAAAGAGACTAGATGCAGCCATAGCATAGCAATCTGATGCAAAGGAGGCACTATGAGAGCCTGAACGAGTACGATATGATAAAGGTGCATCTAATTTGCTGTCACGCAAAGTCTGCACCAGCCATTTTGGCATAGTTTTTGCCTGCTCAATATCATCTCTCTCATCAACAAGTGCATCATGTAAATTTGCATCAGATATGGAATGATCTGCATCATCATATGAAACCTGCAAAGGCTGAGAAGTTGCCTCATTAGGACCAGCACTAGCCTGTCCACCTATAAAAAGAGGCATCAAAGTATCATACATGTCTTTGGAGCTAACAGATGTCTCCTTAGTACATGAAAGCAATGGCTGAATAGCATCTTCCACAAAGACAACATCACGGCTAACCAGAATGCGTTTAGTCTGTGGATGATACAGATGATAGCCTTTACTTTCAAAACTGTACCCAACAAAAATACATTTTATTGCCTTATCATCCAATTTTCTGCGATGTTGTTCAGGCACTAATGCATATGCCAAACAACCAAAAACACGCAGATGAGCAACAGATGGCTTGCGGTCATGCCAAGCCTCATATGGAGTGATAGACTGCAATGCTTTAGTGGGACACCTGTTCAGTACATATGCTGCACACATGACAGCCTTAAGCCAGAAACTATGTGGTAAAGCCTGACTTTTGACCATGCACCTTGCCATCTCCATGAGTGATCTGTTCTTTCGTTCAGCAACTCCATTCTGTTGAGGTGTATACGGCACTGTACACTGGTGTTTTATCCCACGTTCAGCCAGAAATGCATTAAAATCTAAAGACATATATTCCCCCCCTCGATCAGAACGGAGGGTGCCCATTTTACATGCTGACAGATTTTCAGCCAAAACCAAAAACTGTTTGAAGCACATGAACACTTCGGACTTTGTTTTGAGTGGATATACCCATGCATGCCTGGAAAAATCATCAATGAAAGTCTCGAAGTAAAGGTAATTTCCAAAAGAGGGTTTCTGCATAGGACCACAGACATCACTATGTACAAGCTGCAATTTCTGCGTAGCCCGAACTGAACCATCTTTTGGAAAGGAAGAACGCTGCATTTTGCCCAAAATACAACCTTCACAAACATGTTTTCCAGGTGCCTCAAGTTTGGGCAAAGAAGACACCATTTCAGATTTCTATAGGCGTAATAAACTAGCAAAATTCAGATGACCAAAGCGTGCATGCCAAAGCTTTGCATCTGACATAGCCTGAGAATCATGAACTGCACATGCCGAATCATTCACAGATCTTTCATAGTCTATGAGCTTATACAGCCCACGACATAAAATGCCAGAAGCAATAATCACATCGCCATTTGAGAGATCATGGACTGTACACCTGTCATCAACGAATTTCACAACCAAGCCAATCTTGGCTAATGCAGAAACTGATAACAGGTTCTTTTTGATCCCTGGCACAAATAAAGCGTCTGACAAAGTGAAAGAACTACCATCAATAGTAGTCAGAATAATCTTACCAATTCCCATAACAGGATAAGAGGAGTTATTGGCACATGTGACAGTATTCCCTGTAGGGGCAGGCTCGAGTGAAGAGAAGAAACTGCGCTGCGAGGTAATATGTTTGGTCGCCCCACTGTCAAAATACCAAACATTTGAGTCTACTGCAGACATGCACTGATCATGAGAAGATGGGTCAAAACTGCAGACAGTAGTAAACGCCCATTCTTCTTCCTGCACAAGATTTGCAGACTCTGTTTTTGGTGTAGAGGCCTCTGCAACAACCATTCCAGCCTCTTTCTTCTTTGCCTCTTTAAGAGCCAGTTTTGGACAGTTCTTTATAATATGATCATTTCCTTTACAGTACTTGCAGAACAATTTCTGCTTTTCTGATTTTTTCTCATCTTTATCCGGGTTCTTCGATTGTGCAGCATTTGGAGATTTCTGCTTACTAGTAGAAGAGCTCCGTTTTCCTTTGCCCTTCTGACTAGCCAGGAAAGCTTGATCTGCAACACGCATAATGGACCTGTTCTTCCTGGACTGATCTTCCTGCAACAGAACAGAGACTAATTCCTCAAATGACAAGGCATTCAGATTGCCTTACATCATCAACCGAAGAGTAGAGGCAAAACTCTGATATGAATCAGGAAGACCATTCAGAATGGTATGCACAAGTGAGCTATCTGGTATAACCTCATCAGCAGAAATCAATTGTTCCTTCAGGTCTTTGATCTTTGTAAGAAAACTGGCCATAGAATCACCTTCATTCATGTGCTCACTCTCCAACTGTTTTCAGAGGTAAGCAACACGAGCCTCATTCCTAGCCTGGTACAAAGTGGTAAGTGTATCCCAAGCATCCTTTGCTGTTCTGCAAGAGCGAATGTGAGGAATAATGGCACGTTTGACAGACAAAGCTATCAATGCATGTGCCTGGGCATCTCTGCCATCCCAACGAATCTGCTCTGCAGTAGGTGCAACAGAAACAACAGCACGAACAGGAATCTGCGGAATATCATCTTTGACACCATCTTCATCAGCTCCAACACTTGTATTTGCAGTACCTGTCGTTACAGGTGTAACAGGACGTCTTTCAACACCCTACACAATGTTCCACAATCCTTTTGCAACCAGTACATGTCGCATCATATAAGCCCATAATGGGTAGTTGGTACCATCCAACTTATCCTCAACAGCCAACGTACGGAATACATCACTGCTTTCAGCCATGGCCGGTGACTAAAATACCTTGATGCAGAAAATTGACTGTATCTCAAAAAGTTGAACGGAACTGCCCAGACGAGTTCTACTAGACCTGTAGCAGACTTCGAGACGCTTAAACTGGCGAACAGAAACTGGTATATACCTTTGGCACAAAAGGACGAAATAGCCTGCACAAGCGCTGTGATAGTGCGTTCGGAGGCCGAATCTCTCGGAAACACCCTGAGTATGCTCACCAAATTTCGTGCGAATCTGAGACTGCAAACGGAGGAGTATCGACGGCGCCCTAGAAGAAGCGACGATCTGCTCTGATACCAATTGTTGGAGTTAGACGTCTGCGGAAGCACGCGAACAACACAAGGAAGAAGAAGAAGCTTGGAGCACAACACACAAGACTGAATGTATTACTAGAGAATGTACAAAGATAAGTAGCCCATTAGGGCAATAGGCGTATATACAAGCCGGGGGAAAAAAACCTCCTAGAGAGGGAAAAAAGTGCCCCGACGGTCCTAGAGTGTTCACACACATCACTACCTAAATATATCAACAATGACTTGGTGTTTGAAGGCCTTGAGTAAACTTTTGTGCCAATAATGCAAGGGTTCAAATGTGTAACATTGGTTAGGAAGTCCTTTGCCCTTACTACCCTAGGAGTTAACTTTAGAGGAAAAATGTTAGGTCAAATAGGAATAGCTTTGCGTCTTGGATTGACAGACCCCCATTCAATATCCCAATCAGTTTTGAATTACTAATTGCCACTATCTTTTCAAAGAAGAAAGAATTTAGTGGAGAGGTTCAAGGCCAAGAGTCAATTGTAAAAATTCAAAATAGCAATTATGCTTTATTCAATTCCCATGTGCATGATGGAGTTTGAGGTTTGTGGAAGCACACAAACAACACAAGGAAGAAGAAGAAGAAGCTTGGAGCACAATATGCAAAACTGAATGTATTACCACTAGAATGTACAAAGATAAGTGACCCGTTAGGGCTATAAGCATATATATAAGCCTGGGAAAAAAAAAACCTCCTAAAAAGGGAAAAAAATGCCCTAGCGATCCTTTCCAAAGCTCCTATTTCCCATCATCTTCATGATTCACATCTCTTTTAAAGAAGCGTCTTGCCTTCTTACTAGTCATTGAAACTTGTTATAAAATCTCTTGAGACTCACCATATTTGTTAACAACTAAAGATACATGGCCAACATGATAACCAATAGAATTCAGAAGATCTTCTATTTTTTGGATTGCTATTGTAGACCTCTCTAGTTGTTTCATTGCAAATGCATATTCAACATGGAGCTTCAAAAGCTTATCAAAGATCCTCATGAATGCTTACAAAGTAAAAAAATGAACATTGACCAATGGAAATGGAATAATGGGGTTCCAATCATTGCTTATTTTTTCACGACTCAGTTCTTCTAACATTGGACACCTCAAAAGTGATATCTCCCATTCCCTATGATTCCATGATTCTGTGTCATCAATTTCTTCAGAGTCATCAACTCTCATCAACACCCTTGTAGGTTTAGACTATCTCTTAGATCCTTTGTAACCTTATGTACAATATGGGTAAGGATAGAGAGAAGATGCTCCTTGTTTACAACCTAACATACATTTTATACCCTTAAGGTCTCCAGCCAAATGCCATTCTACCTCAAAGTCACATATACCATCAACAGAAAGCTTTTTCCCATGTATTTGAGAAGAAATTACTTATGTAGTCCATGGATTCCTACTCAAAATCCACGAGATAACATTGTTTGTTTCTTTGGGAACTTCTATAGCACCTAACCACCAGATATCTCTCTTTGATTGCACACTGTAAGTAAAATGGGAAGTGGATCCTAAAGTTTTTTCACCCATTGCATGGTCTATAACTTCATTCATTAGCATCACACTCAACCTTTCCAATCGCCACTCATCAACATTTAGTATGAACTTTAATTTATCATTATAGTTTGCACAAAGAGGAAACATTACCTTACTTTAACACTTGAATGTAGTAAAACTTCAACACCAAATAAAATGTAGTAGGGGTATCTTTGATTGTTGAACTTTAAAAGTGAACCATTGCTTGTTGAAGCTTCTGAAGATCCACAAATATATTGTTGAATTTAGTGTAAGTAAATCTTTGTGTAGATAGGATCTTTAATTACTTCTTGGTAATATTGGATGATAAACAGAGGTAGGCATAGTATCTTCTATGAATAAATATTATTCAATAGTACGAGCCACATCCTCATTAGAAGTTTTTTTCTTGATAGACACTTTTTATGGGCATGAAAATATACTTTGAGAAATTCCTTGTGATTGTAAGGCTTGCCTCAGAAGGGTGTACATTGCACTATACCCATTTCAATTGATGCCCACTTCATCACATATTGCCTGCACATCTTGCACTTTGATAAGGTTTTTTAAATTCTCTGAGAATTCAGCTTGAACAACAACTCTAATGCACTTTTCTATGGGTGTGTCTATACCAAAAGTGATTTCTTTGCTGTTTGTACAACTATTCATTAGCTTGAACTGGTCTTGTGTTGTTGATGAAGCACTTATGTCTTGAATAAATGACCTACACAATGAAAAATTCAATTTTAAATCTTCATTAAAACATATAAAAGTAAAACAAACACTCAGCTTGTTGCATATATATGCCGTTTGCATGCTTCGCCACCTATTGAAAGAGCTTCAAAGGATGACAATGCTCTTTTCCTATATCTCATACCAAGTGGAGTCTCTTTCAGTTGCTGGAAATTGGCATTTAACTTTGCAATTGTGCTTTCCTTTGCTTCCATATCCTATTCGGAATTTGCAAGTTGCTTTTGTAAAGATATGATTATGCTTTCTAAAGTGACCACCCTCATATGATGGAGTCGATATTGTTGGAACCAATACTTAACAGTAACATATGAATGGTGTAGATAATCTCTTGTAGTAACCTAATAGTCCAAATTCTCCCGCACCAATGAACTGAAGTAAATTTGAGAGGTTATGGAATGTTGGATGGTACAAAGATATTGGATCATGAGGATATAGTGAACCATGAGTCCAAAGGTCAATACTCTTTTCTCCAGCTGCATGACATTCATTTTGAGAATCGACATCATTGTTGCATTGTGTGTTTGGAGCAAACTCTCTAGGTACACAAACATGGATACTTGTTGATGCAGGAGCATGAGGATATTCTAGTGTGAAATTTGTAATACATGTCAACATCATCTTTGCTAATGACCAAGAATATAAAAAACAAAGTGGAAAACTAGTTGGAAGGGACTCTAAAGCATATGTTTTGCTCAAAAAATGTGTTTTCTTGTATGTGGATGGGTTAACGTGTATTTTTCCACTATGTATGGTTGAAAATGATGAAATTTGAAAAAAGTTATTTTTTGGGGAAAGTGTACTCACGAATTTGATGGTATGGCACTTACTTTTGAAGGGAGTTTGAAAATTATACTTGTTTTAAAAGAAACTTTAAAAAATGAGTCCACAAAAGTAACTTTTGACATATATATTAAAAAATGAGTCCTTTTTATAAATATACACTAAAAATGACTCATCATGAGCCTCAAGAAACACCTCATCCAAATTATATCGATCAAATGATTCCTCGTAATGTGTATTTTCTAGATGCTTTGAAACATAGAAACATAGATGCAATCTATGCTCTAGTTACAAGTACTATTGATAGTGTTCATGCTACACTTATGTGTTCCTTAAGTAGCTTTTTATGTGAAACTTTTCCCTATACTTTTTTCCCATGTTATTGCATACATGATACACTCATATGTGGTGGTACTTTGTATGCAGGGATATTATTCAGCTCTTACTTTAGTTCTGATCATCAATAGAGAGAACTATTCCAACCATCTGTCTTCTATGTGTGTCTTGCTACATTTGTGCTCCTTGTGTGTGCTTCTTGTGTGTCTCTCACACTTCTACATACACCCAACAGTGGTATCAAAGCAGGTTCAAATTCTTCTCAAGTTTTGGTTTTTGTGTTGTGGCACACACACTTCTAATATTGCAAATCCACTTTGGAGCATAGAATAATGATTTTCATCACCCAAGAAGTATTTCCATCAGTTTCATTGGGGTTCTATCCCCATTTTGAAGCCATTCATACAATCGAAATCGCCATTAGAGTGATGTATTGTGCAATGAAATTTCAGCATTCATTTCATCTTTCATTGAAGTAAAGATCTTGTCACATTCTTGTTCTTTAGTGAAATGGCGGGTGACTATGACTTGTTTGGCATGCTTCAAGCTGAAGTTAAGCTTGATGGTATCAATTAACCAATGTGGCCTTACAAGATGAAACATGTTCTTATTGCAAAACAACTATGGAACATAGTGGTAGATGTAGACCGAAGTCCCTATGTTCTTCTACTTTATAGTCTATTGTCATAGATGGAGCTTCTTCTTCAAGTACAATGGTTAATCCTTCTTAACCCTACATAGCAGCAAATTAGATGGGACGGCAAAGATGCTCAAGCTCATGCATTGATTTTGCATTTTGCGAAGCATCATATAGTTCCACACATTCGATCATGTTCTAAATCAAGACATGCATGGGACACTCTTGCTTCTTTGTATGCCGTGCATAATGAAGCACATGTTGTATAGTTGAGGAAGAAGCTTGAGGATGTATGTATGGCTGAAAATGAGCTATGGATGTGTATGTGATACACATCAAGGACTTGAAAGAGGAATTGGTAAACATAGATGACATTATTTTGGATGCATCACTCATCTCTACATTGTTGAAAGTATTAGCAAAATCTTTTCAAATATTTGTCACTACACTCCATATGGTTGCAAAAGCAATAAACGAAAAGCAAGTATGGTTCAAATTTGGATTTATCAAAACCAAAGCCTCAACCTTTCTCTTCCACTCATTCCCCTAATGATGCTGATTTGCAAAAGAAAAAGAGATGCAAATATTTCCCAAAGGTTGTTCATACTATTGATGAGTATAAAAAGCTTGCTAAGCACAATGAAAAGAAGATGGAATCCGCCATGTCTATTGTTGAAAATTCTTTAAATGCAAATAATGATGAAGCAAACATGGATCAAAATATTTTGGACATGCATTGTTACATGTCATTATGATGCATGATTGCATTCTAAATGTATGGTTGTGAGTGAGAGTGATTCAGATCGGTTCTTTGATAGTGGTGCTTCAAAGCACATAACTTCATGCAAAAGGTTTTTTTACAACTTTGAAGGATGCACCCAAAGTAGGACATGTGGTGTGTGCAAACAATGCCTATTATCCTATCACTGTAGTAGGAGAGTGTAGGACAAATGAAGGTGGGATTCTATTGAAAAATGCATTGTATATACCTAGTATCAAGAAGAACTTAATTTCAGTTCCCTTGATTTCCAAAGCTAGATTTCATGTACATTTTGTTGATGATAAGTTTATGGCTGACAATGGTGATATTATCATGATGTCCGTTACATTATGCAATGGTTTATATCTCTTGAATACATACAAAATGGCTTTCTCAAATACCTTAGATGCTCAGACTTCCTCCATGGTTGAAATGGAGCTTTGGCATGCTCGTTTTGGCCACTTGAACTTCAATAGTTTGCTTTACTTGAAAAAGAAGGACATGGTTATTGGTTTTCCAACACGAGTCCATTGAAAAGCATGCATGTGAAGGTTTCAGTCTTGGAAAAATGCATGGAGCTTCTTTCCCAAAAGACAGTCATACATACACTACAAGAAAATTACAGCTTGTTTATAGTGATTTATGTGGTGGGAAAAATGTATATTTTGCTACCTTCATTGACGATTCTACTCTCCATACATGTATCCTAGTATGAAAGCAAAGAATGAGCTATTTTCTTTTTTCAAAGCATTTTTAACTACGATTGAATTTTTTTCAGAAAGAAGCTTTTGACTCTACCACAGATCGTGGAAGCAAATACATGTCACATTATTTTGATGCTTTTCTTCATGGAAGAGGAATTTCACACCAATGTATAGTGCCATATACACCTTAGCAAAATGGTGTTGCAAAGCATAAAAATAGATCACTCTTTGAAATGGCATGATGTATGGTTAAAGGAAAGGACCTTCTTGACAAGTTTTGGATGGAAGCGGTCATGTGTGAAATATGTGTTGAATCACTACCCTACAAAAGCATCGAGAGTCATCACTTCTTATGAGGCTTGGAATGGACATAAACCTATGATTAGTCTTATGCACGTGTTTGGTTCTTTGGCATATTCTCTTGTGCCATCACAACAATGTTACAAACTTGATGACAAGGCAACGAAAATGTATATTGTAATGCTGAAAAAAGGGATATCATTTGTACCATCCATACTTATGTGAGTCAAACTTTGATATTTGATGGAAATTTAGTTTTTCCTCTACTTGAATGTAAAAACCAACCAATAGTCAGCTCACAAGATGTGTTTGATATACGCATACCTTTGTTCTAAATGTTGAATTATTTTGGTAGTGATGTGTGTGAACACACTAGGACCCTCGAGGCACTCTTTTCCCTCTTTAGGAGGTTTTTTCCCCTTGGCTTGTATATATGCCTATAACCCTAATGGGCCACTTATCTTTGTATATTCTCTTGGTAATACATTCAATATTGTGTGTTGTGCTCCAAGCTTCTTCTTCTTCCTTGTCCTGTTCGCATGCTTCCACAGACCTAAAACTCCAACAATTGGTATCAAAATAGGTCGCCGTTTCATCAAGGGCATTGTTGACACCCCGCCGGTCACACTCTTAGAATTGCACGGAAATTGGCGAGTATACTCACCGTGATTAGGAATTCAAAATTGCTTCGCTCTTTGGTGTCAAAATCACAATCTAGGCTCATTTCAGCCTCCAAATGCACTAGCACAACACTTATGCAGGCAATTTCATCTTTTTATGCCAAAGATATATATAGGTTTTGGTTCGCTAGTATAAGCGCCTCAAAGTCTACTACAGGTTTAGCAGAACTCGATAGGATCATTCTGTTCAACTTTTTGAGATACAATCATTTTACTACATCACGGTATTTTAATTAGTGGTCATGGATGAAACCAATGATGTATTCCATATGTTGGCTATTGAGGATAAGTTGGATGGTACCAATTACCCATTATGGGCTTATATGATGTGTCATGTATTGGTTGCAAAAGGACTCTGGAATATTGTGTAGGGTGTTGAGAAATGTCCTATAACACCTGCAAATATAGTTACTGAAGGTGATGTAGATGACATTGAAGATGGTGATATTCTTTAGGTTCCTGTTCGTGTTGCAATTCTTACTACACCTACTATAGAGCGACTTTGTTAGGATGGAAGAGATGCTCAAGCACACACATTGATAGCCTTGTCTGTCAAACATGCCATTATTCCTCATATTCACTCCTACAAAACAACAAAGGATGCTTGGGATACACTTACCACTTTATACCAAGCAAGGAATGAGGTTCTTGTTGCTTACCTCCGATAACAATTGGAAAGTGAGCACATGAACGAAGGAGATTCCATGGACAATTTTTTGACTAAGATCAAAGATTTGAACGAGCAATTGATTTTTGCTGATGAAGTCTTGCTTGAAAACTCACTTGTAGACTGTTCTAAATGGTTTTCCAGATTCATATGAGAGTTTTGCTTCTACTCTTTGATTGATGATGAAAGACAATCCAAATGCCTTCATATTTGAGGATTTAGTCTGTATTATGTTGGAGTAAGATTAATCTAGGTAGAACAAGTCCATTATGCATGTTGCAGATCAAGATTTCTTGGCTAGTGAGAAGGGCAAAGGTAAATGGAGCTCATCTACTAGTAAGCAAAAATATGCTATTTCTACACAATCAAAGAAGGATGACAGAGACAAGAGGAAAACAAAAAAGCAGATTTTTTTTTGCAAATACTGTAAAGGAAATGATCATGTCATGAAGAGTTGTCCAAAATTGGTTGCAAAAGAGGCAAAGAAGAAAGAGCCAAAGAAGAAAGAGGCAAAGAAGAAAGAGGCAAAGAAGAAAGAGGCAAAGAAGAAAGAGGCAAAGAAGAAAGAGGCTGGAATGGTTGTTGTAGAGGCCTATACACCCAAAATAGCGTTTGCTAATCTTGTACAAAATGAAGAATGGGAGTTTACTATTGTTTGCAGTTATGAACCATCTTCTCATGAACAATGTATGTTTGTAGTAGACTCAGATGTTTCGCACTTTGATAGTGGGGCAACCGAACATATTACCTCACAAAACCATTTCTCCACTTCACTTGAGCCTGCCCCTATAGGGAATACTATCACATGTGCCAACAAATCCTCTTATCCTATCATGGGAGTTGGTAAGATCATTCTGACTACTACTGACAGTAGTTCTTTTACATTGTTGGATGCCTTATTTGTGTCGGTGATCAAGAAAAATCTGTTATTAGTTTTAGCATTAGCCAAGATCGGCTTGGTTGTGAAATTTGTTGATGATAGATGTACAATTCATGATCTATCAAAGAGCGATGTCATTATTGCTTCCATCAGTTTATGTCTGGGCTATATAAGCTCATAGATTATGCAAAATATATGAATGATTCAACACATGTAGTTCAAGTTTCTCGAGCTATGTCAGATGCAAAGCTTTGGCATGCATGCTTTGGTAATCTAAATTTTGATAGTTTTCTATGCCTATAGAAATTTGAAATGGTGTCCTCTTTGCCCAAACTTGAGGCATCTAGTAAACATGTCTATGAAGTCCATATTTTGGGAAAACTCCAATGTTCCTCCTTCCCAAAAGATGGTTCAGCTTGAGCTACTTAGAAATTGCAACTTGTTTACAATAATGTCTGTGGTCCTATGTAGAAACCTTCTTTTGGGAACTATTTACTTCATGACTTTCATCAATGATGATTTTTTCAAGCATGCATGGGTGTATCCACTGAAAGCAAAGTCCAAAGTGTTTATTTGCTTCAAACAGTTTCTAGTTTTGGCTCAACATCTATCAACATGTAAAATGGGCACCCTCCATTCTCATCGAGGGGGAATATGTGTCTTCTGGATTTAATGGGTTTTTGATTGAATGTGGGATAAAACATCAACGTAAAGTGCATATACACCTCAATAGAATGAAGTTTTTGAAAGGAAGAATAGGTCACTCATGGAGGTGGCAAGGTGTATGGTCAGGAGTCAAGCTTTACCACATAGTTTCTGACTTGCAGCTATTATGTGTGCAACATATGTACTTAACATGTGTCCCACTAAAGCATTGCAGTCTATCACTCCATATGAGGCTTGACATGGTCACAAGCCATCTATTGCTCACTTGCGTGTCTTTTGTTGTCTAGCATTTGCATTAGTGCTTGAACAACAATGTAGGAAATCAAATGATAAAGTAGTGAAATGTATTTTTGTTGGGTACAGTTCTGAAAACAAAGGCTATTATCTATATCATCCACATACTAAACACATTTTGGTTAGCTGTGATGTTGTTTTTGTGGAAGATGCAATTCAACCATTACTTTCATGTACTAAGGAGACATCAGTTAGCTCCAAAGATATGTATGAGATTTTGCTACCTCTTTTCATAGGTGGACAGTCTAATGCTGGTCCAAATGAGACAATTTCTTAGCCTTTACAAGTTTTGCATGATGATGCGAATCATTCCATTTCTGATGCAGATTTATATGATGCACTTGTTGATGAGAGAACTCATATAGAGGAGGCAAAGTCTATGCCTAAATGGCTAATCTAGACTTTGCAAGATAGCAAATTAGATGCACCTCTATCATATCATACTTGTTCATGATCTCATAGTGCTTCTTTTGCATCAAATTGCTATTCTTGCCTCTAGTCTTTGTGACAAGAATGAGCCTATTTCGTTTGATAAAGCACAAAATTCAAAAAATTAGATGGTTGTTATGCAATCAGAATATGATGCTATTATGAAAAATGGTACTTGGTCTTTTATGTGACTTGCCTCTTGGAAAGAAAGCCATTGGCACTAAGTGGGTATAGAAGGTAAAGTGTAAGCCTGATGGAACAATTGATAGGTATAAGGGTAGGCTTGTTGCGAAGGGTTATGCTCAAGAGAGAGGCATTGATTTTGATGAGACCTTTGCTCCTACATGTCGAATGACTACTGTTCTAAGCATTTATGCACTGACAATTCATCATGGTTGGAAGATACATTAGTTGGAGATTAAAACTGCATTTTTGAATGGTGACTTGTTGGAGATAGACGTCTGCTGAAGCACGCGAACAACACAAGGAAGAAGAAGAAGCTTGGAGCACAAACACACAATACTGAATGTATTACTAGAGAATGTACAAAGATAAGTAGCCCATTAGGGCAATAGGCGTATATACAAGCCGGGGGAAAAAAACCTCCTAAAGAGGGAAAAAAGTGCCCCGGCGGTCCTAGAGTGTTCACACACATCACTACCTAAATATATCAACAAATCCCCCCTAGGAGTGATGCGGTGAACAAGGAGCTGGCACTCATGTATAAGGAAGTGCCAAGCTATGTGGAAATCACTCCACAAAAGGAAGTAAGCCCAAAGCTTTGCGAAAAGCTTCAAACTTCTCCCTAGGCAGAGCCTTCGTGAAAAGGTTTGCAATGTTCTCTTGCGTGGGCACATATGCCAAGTTGATCTCCCCAGCAGAGAACCTCTCCCTGACATAGTGATAATGCACCTCAATGTGCTTAGTGCGAGCATGGAACACAAGGTTCCTCGCAACTGCCAATGCGCTCTGACTGTCAGTGAAGATGGTGGTGGCAGAAGACTGGCCAACACCCAAATCATCCATAAGGCGTCTGAGCCACACACACTCAACAGTCGCTGTGAAAGCTTCCCTATACTCAGTCTCACAACTAGAAGTGGCCACAGTAGGCTGCTTCTTGCTCAACCAAGATATACATGAGCTACCAAGCATGAAGCAAAAACCACTGGTGGACACACGAGTGTCATAGCAACCAACCCAATCTGAGTCAGAAAAAGCATGCAAATCTGGCGGTAGTGATCCCCCCTTGGGATAAAACAACCCAAGTAGCCGAGTACCACTCAAGTAGCGAAAGATGCGCTTAACCGCTTTCCAATGCGTGACTCTTGGGCAATGCATAAACCTGCTCATCTGTGAGACAGAAAACTGAATATCTGGCCGAGTAATGCATAAGTAAATCAAGCATCCAACAACCTGCTGATAGAGAACAACATCAAATGCATCTCCAGCATCATGAAGACTCAATCGTAAACCTGTCTCCATAGGAGTGGCAATAGGCTTACATTCTTCAAGGCCAAAATGCTGCAATAATGTGTCAATATATTTCGTTTGACACAAAGCCATTCCACCATCAACGTGCATAAATTGAATGCCCAAATAGTGATGCAAATGCCCCAAATCAGACATCTCAAATGAGGCATGCAAATCACCCTTAAAATCAGCAATATGTGTCTCAATAGGACCAGTGAGCAGCATGTCATCAACATAGACAACAATGATCAGAAGCACATCATTAGCACATTTAACATATAAGGTGCTTTCAGTTGGACTGTTCTCAAAACCATGTGCAATCAGATAGGCATGTATCTTCTCATACCAAGCACGTGGTGCTTGCTTTAAACCATATAATGCCTTCTTTAACTTGCAAACCTGGTTTTCATGCCCTTTCTGCACAAAGCGACGGGGCTGAAAAACATACACTTCTTCATGCAAGTCACCATTCAGAAATGCTGTTTTAATGTCCAACTGATGTACATTCCAACCATGATGGGCTGCAAGTGCACAAATGCTCCGAACAGTAGTCATACGGCATGTAGGTGCAAAGGTCTCATCAAAATCAATGCCTCTTTCCTGTGCATAACCCTTTGCAACAAGCCTAGCCTTATACCTGTCAACTCTACCATGAGGTTTACGCTTCAGCTTGTATACCCACTTAGTGCCAATGGCCTTCTTGCCAGGAGGCAAGTCACATAAAGACCATGTACCATTCTTCATTATAGCATCATATTCAGATTGCATAGCAGCCATCCAATTTTCTAAATTTTGTGCTTCATCAAAAGAAACAGGCTCATTCTCATCAAAGAGACTAGATGCAGCCATAGCATAGCAATCTGATGCAAAGGAGGCACTATGAGAGCCTGAACGAGTACGATATGACAAAGGTGCATCTAGTTTGCTGTCACGCAAAGTCTGCATCAGCCATTTTGGCATAGTTTTTGCCTGCTCAATATCAGCTCTCTCATCAACAAGTGCATCATGTAAATCTACATCAGAAATGGAATGATCTGCATCATCATATGAAACATGCAAAGGCTGAGAAGTTGCCTCATTAGGACCAGCACTAGCCTGTCCACCTGTAAAAAGAGGCATCAAAGTATCATACATGTCTTTGGAGCTAACAGATGTCTCCTTAGTACATGAAAGCAATGGCTGAATAGCATCTTCCACAAAGACAACATCACGGCTAACCAGAATGCGTTTAGTCTGTGGATGATACAGACGATAGCCTTTACTTTTAGAACTGTACCCAACAAAAATACATTTTACTGCCATATCATCTAATTTTCTACGATGTTGTTCAGGCACTAATGCATATGCCAAACAACCAAAAACACACAGATGAGCAACAGATGGCTTGTGGTCATGCCAAGCCTCATATGGAGTGATAGACTGCAACGCTTTAGTGGGACACCTGTTCAGTACATATGCTGCACACATGACAGCCTCAAGCCAGAAACTATGTGGTAAAGCCTGACTTTTGACCATGCACCTCGCCATCTCCATGAGTGACCTGTTCTTTCGTTCAGCAACTCCATTCTGTTGAGGTGTATACGGCACTGTACACTGGTGTTTTATCCCACGTTCAGCCAGAAATGCATTAAAATCTGAAGACATATATTCCCCCCCTCGATCAGAACGGAGGGTGCCCATTTTACATGCTGATAGATTTTCAGCCAAAACCAAAAACTGTTTGAAGCACATGAACACTTTGGACTTTGCTTTGAGTGGATATACCCATGCATGCCTGGCAAAATCATCAATGAAAGTCACGAAGTAAAGGTAATTTCCAAAAGAGGGTGTTTGCATAGGACCACAGACATCACTATGTACAAGATGCAATTTTTGCGTAGCCCGAACTGAACCATCTTTTGGAAAGGAAGAACGCTGCATTTTGCCCAAAATACAGCCTTCACAAACATGTTTTCCAGGTGCCTCAAGTTTGGGCAAAGAGGACACAATTTCAGATTTCTGCAGGCGTAACAAACTAGCAAAGCTCAGATGACCAAAGCGTGCATGCCAAAGCTTTGCATCTAACATAGCGTGAGAATCATGAACTGCACATTCCGAATCATTCACAGATCTTTCATAGTCTATGAGCTTATATAGCCCACGACATAAAATGCTAGAAGCAATAATCACATCGCCATTTGAGAGATCATGGATTGTACACCTGTCATCAACGAATTTCACAACCAAGCCAATCTTGGCTAATGCAGAAACTGATAACAGGTTCTTTTTGATCCCTGGCACAAATAAAGCATCTGACAAAGTGAAAGAACTACCATCAGCAGTAGTCAGAATGATCTTACCAACTCCCATAACAGGATAAGAGGAGTTATTGGCGCATGTGACAGTATTCCCTGTAGGGGCAGGCTCGAGTGAAGAGAAGAAACTGCACTGCGAGGTAATATGTTTGGTTGCCCCACTGTCAAAGTACCAAACATCTGAGTCTACTGCAGACATGCACTCATCATGAGAAGATGGGTCAAAACTGCAAACAGTAGTAAACACCCATTCTTCTTCCTACACAAGATTTGCAGACTCTGTTTTTGGTGTAAAGGCCTCTGCAACAACCATTCCAGCCTCTTTCTTCTTTGCATCTTTAGCAGCTACTTTTGGACAGTTCTTTATAATATGATCATTTCCTTTACAGTACTTGCAGAACAATTTTTGAGTTTCTAATTTCTTCTCATCTTTATCCTGGTTCTTCGATTGTGCAGCATTTGCAGATTTCTGCTTACTAGTAGAAGAGCTCCATTTTCCTTTGCCCTTCTGACTAGCCAGGAAAGCTTGATCTGCAACACGCATAATGGACCTGTTCTGCCTGGACTTATCTTCCTGCAACAGAACAGAGACTAATTCCTCAAATGACAAGGCATTCAGATTGCCTTTCATCATCAACTGAAGAGTAGAGGCAAAACTCTGATATGAATCAAGAAGACCATTCAGAATGGTCTGCACAAGTAAGCTATCTGGTATAACCTCATCAGCAGAAATCAATTGTTCCTTCAGGTCTTTGATCTTTGTAAGAAAGTTGTCCATAGAATCACCTTCATTCATGTGCTCACTCTCCAATTGTTTTCGGAGGTAAGCAACACGAGCCTCATTCCTAGCCTGGTACAAAGTGGTAAGTGTATGCCAAGCATCCTTTGATGTTCTGCAAGAGCGAATGTGAGGAGTAATGGCACGTTTGACAGACAAAGCTATCAATGCATGTGCCTGGGCATCTCTGCCATCCCAACGAATCTGCTCTGCAGTAGGTGCAACAGAAACAGCAGCACGAACAGGAATCTACGGAATATCATCTTCGACACCATCTTCATCAGCTCCAACACCTATATTTGCAGTACCTGTCGTTACAGGTGTAACAGGACGTCTTTCAACACCCTGCACAATGTTCCACAATCCTTTTGCAACCAGTACATGTCGCATCATATAAGCCCATAATGGGTAGTTGGTACCATCCAACTTATCCTCAACAGCCAACATACGGAATACATCACTGCTTTCAGCCATGGTCGGTGACTAGATTACCTTGATGCAGAAAATTGACTGTATCTCAAAAAGTTGAACAGAACTGCGCAGACAAGTTCTGCTAGACCTGTAGCAGACTTCGAGACGCTTAAATTGGCGAACAGAAACTGGTATATACCTTTGGCACAAAAGGACGAAATAACCTGCACAAGCGCTGCGATAGTGCGTTCGGAGGCCGAAACGAGCTCAGATCGCGATTTTGGCACCACAGAGCGAAGCAGTTTTGATCTCAAAAACACCCTGAGTATGCTCACCAAATTTTGTGCGAATCTGAGACTGCAAACGGAGGAGTGTCGACGGCGCCCTAGAAGAAGTGACGACCTGCTCTGATACCAATTGTTGGAGATAGACGTCTGTTGAAGCACGCGAACAGCACAAGGAAGAAGAAGAAGCTTGGAGCACAAACACACAATACTGAATGTATTACTAGAGAATGTACAAAGATAAGTAGCCCATTAGGGCAATAGGCGTATATACAAGCCGGGGGAAAAAAACCTCCTAAAGAGGGAAAAAAGTGCCCCGGCGGTCCTAGAGTGTTCACACACATCACTACCTATATATATCAACATGACTTGCATGAAGAAGTGTATGTTTTTCATCCCTGTGTTTTTGTGCAGAAAGGGCATGAAAACAAACTGTGCAAGTTGAAAAAGGCATTATATGGTTTGAAGCAAGCACCACATGCTTGATATGAAAAGATACATTCCTACGTGATTGCACATGGTTTTGAGAACATTCCAATTGAGAACACCTTATATGTTAAGCATGCGAATGGTGTGATTCTCATCATTTTTTTCTATGTTGATGACATGTTGCTGACTTGTCCTCATGAGAAGCATATTGATGATTTTAAGAGTGATTTGCATGCCTCATTTGAGATGTCAGATTTGGGGCATTTGCATCATTATTTGGGCATTCAATTTATGCAAGTCGATGGTGGAATAGGTTTGTGTCAAACAAAATATATTGACACATTATTGCAGTGCTTTGGCCTTGAAGATTGCAAAACTATTGCCACTCCTATGGAAACTGGTTCATGTTTGAGTCTTCATGATTTTGGAGATGCATTTGATGTTGTTCTCTATCAGCAGGCTATTACGTGCTTGATTTACTTATGCATTACTCAGCTAGATATTCAATTTGTAGTCTTATGAATGAGCAAGTATATGCATTGCCTAGGTGTCAAGAATTGGTAGGTGGTTAAGCACATCTTTCGCTACTTGAGTGGTACCTGGGTACTTGGATTGTTTTTGTTGGACTTAGATGTCTGCACAAGCACACGAACAACACAAGGAAGAAGAAGAAGCTTGGAGCACAATACACAATACTGAATGTATTACTAGAGAATGTACAAAGATGAGTAGCCCGTTAGGGCAATAGGAGTATATACAAGCCGGGAAAAAAAAACCTCCTAAAGAGGGAAACCTCGGTAGTCCTAGAGTATTCACACACATCACTACCTAAATATATCAACAAATCCCCCCTGAGACTGATGGGGTGAACAAGGAGCTAGCACTCATGTATAAAAAAGTGCCAAGCTATGTGGAAATCACTCCACAAAAGGAAGTAAGCCCAAAGCTTTGCAGAAAGCTTTAAACTTCTCCCTAGGCAGAGCCTTCATGAAAAGGTCTGCAATGTTCTCCTGCATGGGCACATATGCCAAGCTGATCTCCCCAGCAGAGAACCTCTCCCTGACATAATGATAATGCACCTCAATGTGCTTAGTGCGAGCATGGAACACAGGGTTCCTCACAATTGCCAATGCGCTCTGATTGTCAGTGAAGATGGTGGTGGCAGAAGACTGACCAACACCCAAATCAGCCATAAGGTGTCTAAACCACACACACTCAACAATTGCTGTGAAAGCTGCCCTATACTCAGCCTCACAACTGGAAGTGGCCACAGTAGGTTGCTTCTTGCTCAACCAAGATATACATGAGCTACCAAGCATGAAGCAAAAGCCACTAGTGGACACACGTGTCATAGCAACCAGCCAAGTCAGAGTAAAAAAAGCATGCAAATCTGGCAGTAATGATCCCCCCTTGCGATAAAACAACCCAAGCAGCTGGGTACCACTCAAGTAGCGAAAGATGTGCTTAACCGCCTGCCAATGCTTGACACCTGGGCAATGCATAAACCTGTTCATCTGTGAGACAACAAACTGAATATCTAGCCGAGTAATGCAAAAGTAAATCAAGCATCCAATAGCCTGCTGATAGAGAACAACATCAAATGCATCTCCAGCATCATGAAGACTCACTTGTAAACCTGTCTCCATAGGAGTGGCAATAGATTTATAGTCTTCAAGGCCAAAACGCTGCAATAAAGTGTCAATATATTTCGTTTGACACAACGCCATTCCACCATCAACATGCATAAACTGAATGCCCAAATAGTGATGCAAATGCCCTAAATCAAAAATCTCAAATGAAGCATGTAAATCAACCTAAAAATCAGCAATATGCTTCTCAATAGGACTAGTGAGCATTGCCATCAACATAGACAACAATGAGCAGAAGCACATCATGAGCATGCTTAACATATAAGGTGCTTTCAGTTGGACTATTCTCAAAACCATGTGCAATCAGATAGGCATGTATCTTCTCATACCAAGCACGTGGTGCTTGCTTCAAATCATATAATGCCTTCTTTAACCTGCACACCTGGTTTTCATGCCCTTTCTACACAAAGCCACAGGGCTAAAAAACATACACTTCTTCATGCAAGTCACCATTCAGAAATGCAGTTTTAATGTCAAAATTGATGTACATTCCAACCATGATGGGTTGCAAGTGCACAGATGCTCCGAACAGTAGTCATACGACATGTAGGTGCAAAGGTCTCATCAAAATCAATGCCTCTTTCCTGTGCATAACCCTTTGCAACAAGCCTAGCCTTATATCTGTCAACTGTTCCATCAGGCTTACACTTCAGCTTGTAAACCCACTTAGTGCCAATGGCCTTCTTGCCTGAAGGCAAGTCACATAAAGACCAAGTACCATTCTAACATCATATTCAGATTGCATAGTAGCCATCCAATTTTCTAAATTTTGTGCTTCATCAAATGAAATAGGCTCATTCTCATTACAAAGACTAGATGCAGCCATAACATAGCAATATGATGCAAAAGAGGCACTATGAGAGCCTGAACAAGTACGATATGACAGAGGTGCATCTAATTTGCTATCACGCAAAGTCTGCACCAGCAATTTTGGCATATTTTTTGCCTCCTCAATGTCAGCTCTCTCATCAACAAGTTCATCATGTAAATCTACATAAGAAATGGGATGATCTGCATCATCACATGAAACCTGCAAAGGCTGAGAAGTTGCCTCATTAGGACCAGCACTAGACTGTCCACCTATAAAAAGAGGCAACAAAGTATCATAGATGTCTTTGGAGCTAACAAATGTCTTCTTAGTACATGAAAGCAATGGTTGAATATCATCTTCCACAAAAACAACATCACGGCTAACCAGAATGCATTTAGTCTATGGATGATACAGAGGATAGCCTTTACTTTCAGAACTGTACCCAACAAAAATACATTTTATTGCATTATCATCCAATTTTCTGCGATGTTGTTCAGGCACTAATGCATATGCCAAACAACCAAAAACACGCAGATGAGCAACAGATGGCTTGCAATCATGCCAAGCCTCTTGGAGTGATAGAATGCAGTGCTTTAGTGGGATACCTGTTAAGGACATATGCTGCACACATGACAACCTCAAGCTAGAAACTATGTGGTAAAGCCTGACTCTTGACCATACACATCGCCATCTCCATAAGTGACCTGCTCTTTCGTTCGGAAAACTCCATTCTATTGAGGTGTATATGGCGCTGTACACTGGTGTTTTATCCCACGTTAAGCCAGAAATGCATTAAAATCAGAAGACATATATCCCCCCTCGGATTAGAACGGAGGGTGCCCATTTTACATGTTGACAGATTTTCAGCCAAAACCAAAAATTGTTTGAAGCACATGAACACTTCGAACTTTGCTTTCAATGGATATACCCATGCATGCCTAGAATAATCATCAATGAAAGTCACAAAGTAAAGAAATTTCCAAAAGAGGGTGTCTGCATAGGACCACAGACATCACTATGAACAAGTTGCAATTTTTGAGTAGCTCGAACTGAACCATCTTTTGGAAATGAGGAACGGTGAATTTTGCCCAAAATACAACCTTCACATACAGGTTTACCAGGTGCCTCAAGTTTGGGCAAAGAGGACACCATTTCACATTTCTGCGGGCGTAGCAAACTAGCAAAGTTCAGAAAGCGTGCATGCCAAAACTTTGCATCTAAAATATCATAAGAATCAGGTATTGCACATGCCAAATCATTCATTGATGTTTCATAGTCTATGAGCTTATACAACCCACGACATAAAATGCCAGAAGTAATAATCACATCACCATTTGACAAATCATGAACTGTACATCTGTCATCAACAAATTTCACAACCAAGCCAATCTTGGCTAATGCAAAAACTGATATCGAATTTTTCTTGATCCCTAGCGCAAATAAAGCATCTGACAAAGTGAAAGAACTACCATCAGCAGTAGTCAAAATGATCTTACCAACTCCCATAACAGGATAAGAGGAGTTGTTGGTGCATGTAACAGTATTCCCTATAGGGGCAGGCTCGAGTGAAGAGAAGAAACTGTGCTGCGAGGTAATATGTTTGGTCGCTCCACTATCAGAGTACCAAACATCTGAGTAAACTGCAAACAGTCGTAAACACCCATTCTTCATTCTACACAAGGTTAGCAGACTCTGTTTTTGGAGTAGAGGCCTCTACAACAACCATTCCAGCCTCTTTTTTCTTTGCCTCTTTTGTAGCCAGCTTAGGACAGTTCTTTATGATATGATCATTTCCTTTACAATACTTACAAAACAATTTTTGCTTTTCTGATTTCTTTTCATCTTTGTCTTCCCTCTTTGATTGTGTAGAATTAGCAGAGTTCTGCTTACTAGTTGAGGAACTCCATTTTCCTTTGCCCTTCTGACTAGCCAGGAAAGCTTGATCTGCAACACACATGATGGACATGTTCTACCTGGACTGATCTTCTTGCAACAGAACAAAGACTAACTCCTCAAATTGCAAGGCATTTGGATTGCCTTTCATCATCAAACAAAGAGTAGAAACAAAACTTTGATATGAATCAAGAAGACCATTCAGAACGTTTTGCACAAGTGAGCTATCTGGTATAACTTCATCAGCAAAAATCAACTGTTCCTTCAAGTCTTTGATCTTTGTTAGAAAACTGTTCATAGAATCACCTTCATTCATGTGCTCACTCTCAAACTATTTTCGGAGGTAAGCAACACAAGCCTCATTCCTAGCTTGATACAATGTGGTAAGTGTATCCCAAGCATCCTTAGCTCTTCTACAAGAGCATATATGAGGAATAATGGCATGTTTGATAGAAAAAGCTATCAATGCATGTGCTTGGGCATCTCTGCCATCCCGATGAATTTGCTCTACAGTAGGTGCAATAGAAACCGCAACACAAATAGGAATATGCAAAATATCATAATCTTCGACACCTTTTGCATCAGCTTTAGTACCTATAGTTGTAACAGTTGCAGGGGTGATATGATGTTTTTCAACACCCTGCACAATGTTCCACAGTCCTTTTGCAACCAATACATGTCGCATCATATAAGCCCACAACGGGTAGTTGGTACCATCCAACTTATCCTCAACAGCCAACATACGAAATACATCACTGCTTTTAGCCATGGCCGATGACTAAAATACCTTGATGCAGAAAATTGACTCTATCTCAAAAAGTTGAACAGAACTACCCAGAAAAATTATGCTAAACCTATAGCAGACTTCGAGACGCTTAAACTGGTGAACCAAAACTGGTATATACCTTTGGCACAAAAAGATGAAATAGCCTGCACAAGCACTGTGATAATGTGTTCGGAGGCCAAAACGAGCTCAAATCGCGATTTTAGCACCACATAGTGAAGATGTTTTGATCTCAAAAACACGCTGAGTATGCTCACCAAAATTCGTGCGATTCTGAGACTGCAATCGGAGAAGTGTAGACGATGCCCTAGATGAAGCGGTGACCTGTTTTGATATCAATTGTTGGATTTAGACGTCTGCAAAAGCACACAAACACCATAAGAAGAAGCTTGGAGCACAACACACAATACTGAATGTATTACTAGAGAATGTACAAAGATGAGTAGCCCGTTAGGGAAATAGGCGTATATACAAGTCGGGGGAAAAAAACCTCCTAAAGAGGGAAAAAAGTGCCCTTGATGATCTTAGAATGTTCACACACATCACTACCTAAATATATCAACAGTTTTATCCCAAGGGGGATCAATATTGCCAGATTTACATGTTTTTTTTTACTTTGACTCGGCTGGTTTCTATGACACTTGTGTGTCTACCAATGGTTTTTACTTCATGCTTGGTAGCTCATGCATATCTTTATTGAGCAAGAAGCAGCCTACTGTGGCCACTTCGATTCATGAGATTGAGTATGGGGCAACTTTCACAGCGACTGTTGAGTGTGTGTGGCTTAGATGCCTTATGGATGATTTAGGTGTTGGTTAGTTTTTTGTTACCACCATCTTCATTGATATTTAGAGGGCATTGACAATTGCGAGGAACCTTGTGTTCCATGCTCACACTAAGCACATTGAGGTGCACTATCATTATGTTAGGGAGAGGTCCTCTATTGGAGAGATCAATTTGGCATATGTGCCCACACACGAGAACATTGTAAAACTTTTCACAAAGGCTATGCCTAGGGAGAATTTTGAAGCTTTTCACAAAGCTTTGGGCTTACTTCTTTTTGTGGATTGATTCCACATAGCTTGGCACTTCCTTATAAATGAGTGCCAACTCCTTATTCACCACATCACTCACAGGGGGGATTTGTTGATATATTTTAGTGTCACACACATCACTAGGACCACTGAGGCACTTTTTTCCCTCTTTTGGAGGTTTTTTCCTCTGGTTTGTATATATGTCTATAACCCTAACCGGTCACTTATCTTTGTACATTCTCTTGGTAATACATTCATTATTGTGTGTTGTGCTTCAAGCTTCGTCTTCTTCCTTGTGCTGTTTGTGTGCTTTTGCAAACCTAAAACTCCAATAGTAAAGTGGTGCCCTTGACCATGACCATGTAAACCAACCAATTGATGTTCAAAGAGCTAAAAAATTTTAGCAAAATAGAGCTAAAAATGCAAAGAACTTCCAACCAAATATGGTTGGAACTGTTGCAAATTTCTAAGCCACATGGTTGAACATTTGCATCAAAATATGGCTGAAAATGACCATGAAAATTCAGCCCACACATGATACACATGTTGATGATGCATTACATAATGAATGCATGTCAAGCAAGAGTTCAAAAACTATGCCAAAGTGGTTGAAAACACTTGGTAGGATAGCAAATTGAGGGCACCTTATTGGTAGAAAAAGATCAAGATCTCGCCATGTAGCAAGTAATTTTGTGGTTTATTCTCTTATTGCAACTGTCATGGACAAAGGAAACCATTCTAAACCTAAGATTCCATGTGAATCCTATATCTCATGATTGGCTCAAAATTAGGAGAAACCAATGCTTCCATTGCATCTTGAGCGTGCCAAAACCTAAGATCGATTGTCTATTTGCTAAATTCTGACATCAAGAGGTCTATTCAAATTGCTAACATCACTAATGACATCATCAACTTGCAACCACCCTTGGGAACCGCCGTAGAAATCCTATATAAGGGGGCCCTGGCCACATACATACTCAGTCTTGCCAATGCCAGTCTTGGGAGCTCAAGGAGTCTTGTTCACTAACTAAGTACTTTCAAGTTTGAGTTCGAGTTCTAGTCTTGTATCTTGCTCTAGTCTTGTCTAGTCTTGTACCTTGGACATACTCTCTTTTCCTGTTGTAATCTCGTGGTATGAGATCCTTTTGAGTTATTTCTTGTAGCTAATTCATCTCCCTGAAGGGAGTTCTTGTAATCCAGAGATCTTGCTCCATACTTATGATCTGGGTTGTGGGATCTCCTGTATCATCTCTAGCTGAGTTATCTATACCTATTAGTCTCAGGTTGTGGGACTTCTTGTATCAGCTACATATTCTTGTAATATTTTCCCTATGTGGGTATTCTTGTAATCGAAAGCATATTTCCGAAATCTTGTCTACTATAGTCAGAGAGCACAATCTAGTGCTCCCCTAACATTTTGGAAAGACTAGCTTTTATCCAAGACTAGGCATCATGGAGAATGCTTATGAACAAATTGTGGCATCACTTCAGACTCTTCAAAAAAAAATCAAGGATCTAACTCATAGGCAGACACAAGTTGAGATGGAACATCCGGTGCATGTAGGAATGCTCATCCAGGAACTACAAGAAGGAGTTGGGAATCTTCAAGGATGCATTCAGGTGAACCAACATCCTTATTCATCCTTCATGAAGGAACCCAAGATTTGCATGCCAGAATAGTTCGATGGTGATCACACGAAGTTCCGCACATTCTTGCAAAAAGTCAAATTGTACATCTGTATGTAGCCTGATAGATACCCTGATGATGCATCCAAGGTCGGCTATATTGGAGCCTTGCTCTATGGTCAAGCATTATCATGGTTCGCCCCAATCCTGGAGAAGGATATGGAAGTACTTCATGACTATGAGGGGTTTCTTGGAGAACTCACCACCACATTTGGAGATGCATACACGAGTTGAGTGGCATAAACAAAACTTCGAAAGCTATGTCAAGATAACCACCTTGCCTCTACCTATGCATAAGAATTTAGGCAATTGATATGTGAACTCACTTGGCATGAATATTATTTCATAAGCCAATTTAGATGGGGCTTAAGAAATGATGTGAAGGACCTTCTACTCATGATGCTAGAGGTTAAGACATTGAATGGATACATCAACCAAGCTATTCAATGTGATAATCACCTTTTTGAAAGGAAACAAGAAAAACAAGTAGAAGGAAGACCTCGCCAATGGAAACCCTTCCAACCCACACACTAGAGATGAGCCTATGCCCTAATCTATGCAAATAGATGTAACTAGGTTCCAACCTCTAATACCACAAGAGAAATAGAGAAGGAGGGATAACAAGTTATGCCTCTATTGTGGAAACCCTGGCCATATTGCAGTTAATTGCCAACAAGATAACAAACTCTAGAGTTGCATCCACTCTACAAAAGAGCAGGGAAACGAGGAAGTCCAGTTGTAAAAGAGACTATACAGTCAGACCATGATATAAGAAAGGGTCTCATAATTCTAGCCACACCTGTAAAAACATGTCTTGCCCCTATCAATTTAATCATGCCTAAGAAGACCCTTTCCCTTTTAGCTCTAATAGATTCAAGAGCCTCCTTGTGTTTCATTGATGAAGGGCTGGTTAAGAAACATGGAATTCTAGTACTTCAAAAGAACAAACAAGTAGTAGCTAAAGTAGTAGATGGATGACCTCTAGCATCTTGGAATATAACCATGGGAACCACACCACTAAGAGTACACCTTGGTGACCATGATTCCCATATATGTTTCAATGTAATATCTAGTCTAGTAAATATTCTTATCATCGAAATGCCCTAATTAAAGAAACATAATCCAAAAATTAAGCGGAAAAAGAATAAAATCACCCATCGAGATATCCAAAAGAACTCGACATATGTCAGATCCAAAGCCTTCATACATGCAATAAGGAAGGAACTCACATATATGATCTATGCCATACCAACTCAAGAGCCCAAAAAAGATGATCCATAGAAGATACTCGACTGTTGCAGATTAAAGAAGCACGAAAGAGGAACCCCAAAAATTTTCAAATTATGAGCATAATTTTCTTCTTCAAATTTCATTGGAAATCCCTTGAAGCCATGTAAATGCTCTAGAGGAGTCCTTTACATGCATAAGCCCCAATCATTGTAACATAATCCTTGTAAAATATTAGAAAATTAGAGTTAGTCAATAAAAAAGCTGGTCTCTTGTGTGAAAGGGCCATTTTTTTGGCGCATGTATATAAGTCACTTTGTGACTCTTGTAAAGGACTTTTTTGCCATTGTGAAAGTTGGGAAGATTTTCAAATATGCCTCTTTCTTGCTGATTTCCTTCTTCTCCAAGAGCTTTGGTGTGTGTCTAATGCTTGAAATGTGTGTGTAGGACTGTTGTCTACCCTTCCCATCGCTTTTGAACTATTATAGTGTGTGTGTGTGTGAACCATAACGAGTTGTGAAGCAGGTGTTGGTGTTTCTCACCATTCACTATTTTGCTCATAACTTGAAGTACATTTGTCAGATTTGACTAGAAGTACCACCATTAGATGCATCTCATCGAGAGCTTTGAATGAACCCTATTGACAATATTCAGAGTTCGAAGCTGAGAGAAAAGTTTGAATTTGTGCTTACTACTATAAATGGTATTGCTACGTGTATTTTTAGAGAGTTAATGAGTTGGAGAGGTAGTCGAGACCAGTTACATGCATTATAGCTTTGATACTTCACTTACCATCATGTGTGCACATGTCTTCATACACTTGGTATGTCTAATTCCATGGATTGATAATAACACGTGTATTAAACCACCACTAGATGCACTTGTGGGGTGATCGAGAGACAGTCTCATCAACACAAGTCCCTAAGGCTTCATGACTTAGGTACACATGTTTTTGGCACCGTTTCCAGGGAAAGCCCAACCAAGGTGCCTTTGTGGCGGTTATAGCTGTGGAGTGAATGAATCGTACTTGTAGAGGTGAATTCAGTCAGTGGCAAGTCATTAAGTATTTCAACACTTGTTACTTCACACTTTAGGAGTGTGTGTAATGAGTTTTTAGGTTTAGGGTTAGGAGTGAGGAATTAAGGGAAGAGTTAGGGGTAGGTAGGAGAGAGGAGTAGTGCAAAGAGAAGTAGGACGCCTCAAGAAACTCTCAAAAAATTATATAGTTTAATCAGTTCAGGCATTTGGTGAACCAAGGCCTTAAAACCCAAAAAATTTCATTTTTCCAATCGCTTGTGTGAACCGGTTTCGTGGAGAGCAATGATTGGTGTCACTGGGGACATATCATGTCAAGTGGGTGTGTAGCAAGTGATTTGAGCTCAGAGCTCAGGACAAGCATTCCTTAAGGTGAGCATTGTAACCCCAAAATCTCAGAATGTGCAAAGAAAACTCAAAGACGTGATTAAATTCACTTATGGTATCGCAGGGGGAGATAGGAGGTTTGGAGTGAGTTTCTTTGTAGCACAGTAGGCTAAGAGTGAAGAGGAGAGAGAAACACACACTTTGCACAAAAAATTCCAAGATCTAATCATTGTTGGTTCTAGTATCACGATCGGTTGAGTTTTGGTATCGCGATACCAAAATTCCCTAGTATCGCGATACTCGCCCGATATCGTAATGTGCACACCTACTTGAGGTATCCCGATACCGTCTAGGTATCGTGTATCGTCAATTGTTGGTATTGTGATCATGGTCCTTCGGTGGTATCGTATCACGGTCCACCAGGTATGGTATCACGGGTAATTTGGATGAGTTTTGGTCAGGAAACTCAACTGATGAAAATAGACCACCTACACACATAAGTACATTGTCAAACTAGACTTCACTCTCGGACAGATATCTCAAAGAATATAAACCTTCTGAATGAGATATTTCGGATACTAAATCTAGATGCCAAGAGCTTTCCAATAAGACAAAAATCAAGCAATTTGGATATGTTTTGGTTGGGAAACTTAACTGACGAAAATAGACTACCTATCTACATAGGTATACTAAAAAACTGGACTTCACTCTTTCACTGATATCTCATAGAATATATAAGCTTTCAAGGAGATATGTGATATGAAGAAAGGTTTCCAATGAGTGTTTAAACGCAAGAAATGGTTATATATACACTTAGATATGAGCTCCACAAGAGAGCTATGTACAAACTGATGTGCGGTTGGAAGGAGCCTAAGGGAAGAAAAAATGACAAAATGACAAAATGACTAGATCCGAGTACTGGGATCTCTTGCCTCTTTCTCTCCTTATTTTGAATGTGCTCCTACTTCACTTTTATAACCAATGAGCATGTGAAGAAGTTTGTGCCTCCTTCTTAACTCACCACTTTCCCCACTACATGCCACTAACTACAAGGCAAGATATTGTACCTCTTACTCATCATGAATTTTGACTAGACTTTTTTCTTTTATTTTTTTCTTTTTTTTTTCTCTTCTTTTCCTTTATCTTTATATTTGGTAAATTTATCCAAGCATAGCTAATATGAAAATGAGTTTGTACATTTATCTTCGACAAAGGCTAAATCGCTTTTGGTATGGATGCATGTTGGAGTAACCTGCAAAATACCAATGTTAGATAATAACCATCGAAGCCAGATCATGTCACATGCTATAAAGTTGGATGCTCGATACTCAGCCTCAATGGATGATAGAGCAATTGTAGGCTGTTTCTTACTTTCCCAAGAGATAGTTCTTGAGCCAAGCAAGAATATATATCTAGAAGTAGACCATCAAGAATTAGGATCACCAACCCAATCTGAATTTGAATAGCCCCCTTTGTACCAAAGACCATGATGTTAGGTGAGGGCAAGGTATCAAAGATGTCCCTAAGCAACATCCCAATGTGTCTGATGAGGCTGATGTGCAAATTGAATTAGTATATCGATTGCATGGGCAATATTTAGTCTCGTCTTTGCTAAGCAAAGTAGAGAGCCAACAAGCTATTGATAAGTATGCATATCCACAAGTGAGGAGGAGTCCTCCATCGTGAGCTTGACATTTGGATCAAGTGATGTAGATACTGACCGACACTGATCCATGTTATATCTAGAAAGAATCAGTGCAATACTTCCTTAGTGCTAGGAATATATCTTCTATTTTTCCGACAAACGTTCATGCCTACAAAGTAGTGAAGCAGGCCAATATCTATCATAGAATAGTCAAGGTGAAGCTTTATGATGATGAATTGGATGCGTTCGCCATCTGATCTTGTCAAAATCAAGTCATCTACATAGTGGATGATGATTGCAACTAAGGACTCTTTCTGATATATGTATAATTTAGTGTTGACATTGGTCCTTTGAAATCCTTTAGCTTCAAAGAACTTGTGAATCTTGTCATATGAGGACTTGGGAGCTTGCTTAAGTTTTTAAAGTTTTTTGTGAAGCTTGTATACTTGATATTCCATTCCTTTGAACTTGAAACCTTTAGTTAGTTCAACATAGACCTCTTCTTGAAGATCATTGCTAAGGAAAACACTTTTGATGTAGAGTTGGTAGATGGGCCATTTGAAGCTTGCACCTAGTGCAAGTATGACTCTTATGGTTTTCAACCTTGCATTAGGGGCAAAGGTTTTTTCATAATCAATGTTGTGCTTTTGCTTACAACCCTTAACTAAAAGTCTTGCTTTATACTTGTCTAGAGTACCATCCAACTTTGTATAATTGCTTATCTCCAATAACTTGATGATTTGATGGCTTTGGAACAAGTGTCCAAGTGTTGTCCTTTTCAATTGCATCCATCTCTGTTTGCATAGCTTCTTCCCATTCACGTTGACCTTGAGCTTCTTTGAAGTTGAATGGCTCTAGAATCTATTGAATCTGATGCATAAATGCACAATTGACATAGTGACTTTGTTCATGTTGCTAGTTCTTGATAAAGCTTTGAGATCTCCTATGTTGGTTAGAAGTACTTGATTTTGAGTTTTTCTTGGAAATGATTATTTCCCTCTATGAAGTGTACTTTGAAGCTTCATCAAAGATGACACTTTTGAAATAGTGATGGAGTGGTTCTCAATATCATACAATCTATAAGTCTTGGAATTTTCACTATAGCTAATGAAGAGATGTTTCTTAGACTTAGATTGTAACTTATGTCGATCTTCCATTGGCACATGTACGAAAGCTTCAATCCCAAAAAATCTAAAGTAATTTGGGCCTGCATCCATAGTAGGCTTCGAATGGATTCTTGTTGTGTGGTGTACTTGTGAAGCCTCTATATATGATATGAACTATATTTTGTATGACGTCAGCCCAAAACTTGAATGCTAATGCTTTGTTGTGAAGCATAGTGCGTGCCAGTTCCATGACAGTTTGAGTCTTTTGTTAAGATACTCCATTTTGAGGTGGAATATGAGGTTGTGTTACTTGCCTCTTGATTTTCTTGTGTTTTAAGAAATTGTCAAGTCATGAATATGAATTCTCCACCTCCATATGATCTAATAGTCTTGAATGAATTTGATGCTTTGTTCTCAACTTGATAAATCCATTTTGAGATCTTAGAGAAAGTATCTGCCTTGGACTTCAAAAAGTATACCCAAAAATATCTTGTGTGATCACCTACTAAGAGTAAGAAGTAGATTGATCCACTTAGTGAGGGGTTATTCATGGATCCACAAAGATCCATGTGGAATAGAGCTAGAGTGTTCCTAGCTCGGGTGGAAGCCTCTTTGGGAACTGGAGCTATGTGTTGCTTGCCTTGAGTGCAAGCTTGGAAGATATCGTGTGCTTTCCCAATCTTGGGCAATCTCTTAACCATGTGTGATGCTAAAATCTTGGTTAAGTATGAGGTGTGCGTATATCTTTAGAGCTAGAGGCTAGAAAGGGACTCTTTGGATAGAAATAATAAAAACTTGTATAGGCCTTTGTCTTCAACTCCTTGTTATTTGAAATCTTTAGTTATAAGATCAATCACCTTTATGGATGTGTTTTCAAATATAACACTTGTTTTTTATGGTCTATGATTTCCTTAATAGAGAGGAGGTTTATACACAGGTTGGGTACAAATAGTACATTTGACAAAGCTTTACATTCCTCTCAGTGATTAGCAATTTGAACTTTGCCCTTGCCTTCTATGGGGATACTTATTTTGTTACCGAAATAAACTTCACTAGTGTGATCTTCTAATTCTTGGAATGATTTGCAATCTTTGCACATTTGAGATGTGGCTCTACTATCAAAGATCCACTCTTGTGAGGAGCTAGAATTAATTGGAGTGTTGGCCTCTATGGAGATAAATAGATCTTCATTGGAACAATGAGACCTATGCTGATATCAGGGGAAAAAATGAACCTTCTGTGGGTTTTTTAGATTAATGGGTGATTAGTGATAGAACAATAAGAAGAGGGTGGTGAACATTGTCTAATCCCTTAATCACATAGGCTAGGCATAGGCTTCCCTTGTTTTGGTGTGGTCAAAGAGGCAAAAACCACCTAGAACCAGTGGTTTTGGATGTTTGAATGATTTTGAGAGCCTTGGAAATGGATTAGAGCCCTTGGATTGGCTGAAAGATCCAATGGATGAGGTAAAATTGCAAAATCCAAGACATCCTTGGAATTGGGTCCTTGGATTAGGAAAAGATCCAATGGAAGAGATTCAAGCAAGCTCACAAAAGGAACCTTTTTATAAGGTCCCTTGGATTGGTCTTGACATTAAACGGTGCAGATTGAAATTCGAAAAACATAGGCACTCTCATTTGTGAACATTGGATTCATCAAGCATCAAATGATGTAGCTTGAATCCCAGAAATATGAAGGTACTCTTCATTATTGACTATTTGATTCATCAAGAATCTAAAGGTGGACATTGAACCCCAAAAATGAAAAGGTGCTTAATGTTCTCCACCATCTGATGAGGCCAAAATCTTATGGCTCATGTTGCTATTAGATTCAAATCAGCCCTAAATGAGCTCAATCCTTGGATAAAACTCAATCCAATGGCCCAAATTTCTATAGAAGGTGTGCAAAAAGTGCATGAAATTTTTCAAACTCCGATGAGTTGTCAGATGTTCTATCTCTAGAGTCCCATTTATTTTAATCTCAACCATTGGATTCAAGTATCCAAAGGCTCTAAGAATTCCTCTTTTATAATTCAAATACAATATTTCTTTTATTTTAGAATACCACTATTGGTTTTGCATAGCCCCTTGCTCTTCTAGATTAAGCCTTTTAATCCCTAAAAAATAAGAATCCTTACAAGCCCCATGTAGGGCTCATTTTTTCCCCTAATGAGACGAGTTACTTTGGTGCATGGAGGTAGAGGCTTTAGAGCTGTTCTTCTTTTTATAGCAAATTTTTTTTCGAGATGCCCTGTTTTACCATAATAGTTGTAGTTGAACCTCTTTGATGAATTGCTAGAGCCTTTCTAGGTGCATTGCTAGCATTGTGACTAGCATTCTTGGCTTTATTGAATGGTCTCTTAGCGTTCATCATGGTTTCTTGTGAGGATGAAGAATTTCCTCGAGATTCATGAAGGATCAAAGGTCTCCATACTTCCTCCCAAGTCAATACTTGGTTGTGGCTATAAAGGGTTGTGAAAAAGGTTTCATAAGACCTAGGAAGCATATTAAGAAGTCTAATGGCCATGTCCTCACTAGAAGCTTGTCGGCCACACAAGCTTGCATATGTAATCTTCAAAGGTTGTGATGACTTTGCTAATGAGATCCTAGGTCCTAATGGAGAGGTTGTGAAACTCGGCTTCTAAAGAGTAAATTTTAGAAGGAATTTAATCCTCATAAAGATCTTGCAAGATTTTCCAAGACTTGTGGGAAGTTTTGCTAGAGGTAATGGTCTTTTTCAACTCATCATAGGCTAGAAGTAACTGTCCTAAAGCTCTCTTATCTTTGACATTCCAAATGTTCTAGGTCACTAAATCATCATCCTTGTTTGGCTCAGGTTCTGTAGCATCAAATACTTCATACAATAAGTTTGTATATAGATATGACCTAATCATATCCTTCCAGATTATATTTTGTGCCATTTAATCTCTCACCCTTTAGCATCAAAATTGGCATAGATAAAGGCAAGCACAACTGACTTGAAGACATAGCACTTGAGATTGTAGACATTGCTACCATTGAGAAAATGAATTACTAAACTTACGAATAGGAGTCTAAATTGGCACCAAAATTTGAGATGCGGTGGGGGGATTAGAGTGGCCCTTGGAAAAAGTAGAAACCCTTGGGGCTTAGAGTAACCTTATTGCAAGAGAACTAGAAATTACGACCACCACCTGCTAGAGAGATGACTCTTCTCCCAACCTTATGCCTGTATATATAGCTGCTCGAATCAACGAGGAGGCTGGAATGATCTCAACCACTGCTTTACTACCTTCGACTAGGGTCCACTAGTGGTTGGTGTACTCGCCTCTCGAGTTAAGTCCATTGGAATCAAGTTAACTCACCTTAACTTGAGTTAGAAGGCTCTAGAGCTCCTTGGGCAAAACTCTCTCCCCATACTCCCCATGGGGATTGAACCCAAGTCCTCCTCCTTCACAACCATGAGACTTAACCACTAGGCTAAATGGATCACTTGAATATGAGAGCACATGAACTTGTACTTGAGTCTATTCTTGAGATCTTTGGTCCTACAGACGAGTGACCAAACCATATTCGATTTTAGATCTGTCTGAAGCCGTCAGATCCATAGACCATAGACTTACTTTATTACATTCTTCCCCCCTTGGAAAAGATTTTCGTCCTCGAAAATAGAGCTATATACATACTGTAGGCATCCCCCAAGCCTCATGTTCTAAAACTGGAAGAACATGTCTCATCTCTGTGGTGGCGTCCTTGCCCAAATGTTTCAAAACACTATCTGGCCTTGCACCTTGATGAACTAGTCAAAGTACAAAGTAGTGAATGAATAATAAGGGTGGATCTAAACACATCCCTAGCCAATTCATAGTTTCTGGATGTGTGATCTAGGCACAAATATGTGAACTGGGTGGATTCAACTTACTAGTCCATTTGTAGGCATAACTGGTGCATGGACTTAGTAATGAAAGTGGGATTCTTTATCCCTTGCAAGACTTTGAGAACTTTTGATTCACTTGAATTTGTTTTGAAGAAATTTAAAGTTTGGTTGTCCAAACATCTAACTTAGATGTTTGTACAATGGTTTACTTTGATCCAATAGTTACTTGATTTTTCTACCCGACTAGAGGACTACTTTGTCCTAATGAGTTAAAAAATCCTATGTAAACTGTAGGAGAAAGTTTACCATTTTCTTTGAGTGAACCATAGTATAACTTGAACAATTCAAATTCAAAAAGAAAATTGTCCAATTTAGGATACTATTCTCAAAGACTTGAGTTAAAAATTCTTGGAAATTGTCAATCTATTGAACAATTCCTAACTTCTCCATTCTAGAGTATACTAGACTCTAAAAAAATATTTATGCTATAACTTGAAGCAAACTTAAATAAATAAGTCCACTTAGACTTATTATCTTTTGGAGATTGAAAAGGTTCTTGTACATAACATCTATTTTGGATGTTTTAATTTAGTTATCTAGTTCTAACCAGCTAACCCCGGTCTTTTGCAAAAGGAATCAGATACTATATCTGAGCCAATTTCAAAAGATTTGAAAAGCAGAAAGAAACAAATAAAAACCTGTTCAACCAATTCAACTTCGAAGATACATAAACTTGATATGAGTCAAAGTCTAGACTTAGGACTTTAAACTTCCCAAAGATTTATTTCAACAGGATATTGAAGCATTTTCTTTATCTTTAAGAGAAATAAGCTGGATTCTTAAAAAGATTCAAAGCAAATTGAAAACATCATCCAACCACAAGATACTAGTGTGGTAACCAACATCAGTGTGTCGACCCACTGAGTTTTTGTTGATGAGTTTTGTATTCAAATAATGCTTTACTTGAGACTAAGTTTAGGTCACATTCAATCTTTCTAACTCCTTACTGGGAATGCAATTCTTGTGCATTTCTTTGAGTCAAAAGAGTGAACTTACCAAGTTATACTAGGAACTTGATGCTTGACTTAGCCAATAAAATCCTTGGTTGAAAAGATCAACTCAAAATTTAGAAATTTATGAAATATTTCCGACTTAACAACACTTTATCTTGAAGTGTTTCAAGAAGATCTTGGAACTATCTTGAAGTATCTTGAGGCACTAATTTCATCCTTCTTGAATAAACCTCCTTCTTTGAAGTTTGAATTCCCTTGAGGATTAAACCTAACTTCAAGATCCAAACTAGGACTAAAAGATAATTATCATCCCACGGTCCGATGTCCCATACCATCTTTCCTACATCAACCTGAGTATAAAATTGGGCGTCCCATACCACCCTATTTTATATTCACATTAATGTGTGGGTGATTTTTATCCTAAAGTCTAAATATCTCTTGATAGAGTGCCTTTTACTTCAACTCTTTAAGAATTTTTGAAGTTTCAAGCATTATCTCTAACTTGATATTCTAGGTTTTTGATTCCTTTTCATGATCATTGCACGATCTCAAGGTCACACTTGGCATAACACATCTAATAACAATCATCTTTCTGCTAGACTTGATAGGGTGTATATGATGTGAATAGATTTCAGAGCCTTTGGCAAGTCCTCTGTTGATATATTTAGGTAGTGATGTGTGTGAACACTCTAGGACCGTCGAGGCACTTTTTTCCCTCTTTAGGAGGTTTTCTCCCTCGGGTTGTATATATGCCTATTGCCCTAACGGGCTACTTATCTTTGTACATTCTAGTGGTAATACATTCAACATTGTGTGTTGTGCTCCAAGCTTCTTCTTCTTCCTTGTGTTGCTTGCATGCTTCCGTAGATGTCTAACTCCAACAATTGATATCAGAGCACGTCACTGCTTCATCTAGGGTGTTGTCTACACCTCTCCGGTTGTAGTATGAGAATCACACAAAATTGGTAAACATACTCAACCTATTTCAGAGATCAAAACAACTTTGCTGTCTAGTGCCAAAATCACGATTTGAGCTCGTTGACCTCCGAACGCACTATCGTAGAGCTTATGCAGCCTTATTTGTCTTTTTGTGCCAAAGGTATATATCAGTTTTGGTTCACCAGTATAAGCATCTCGAAGTCTATTATAGGTTTAGTAGAATTCGTTTGGGCAATTTTGTTCAACTTTTTGAGATATAGTCAATTTTCTGCATCAAGGTATTTTGGTCACCCGCCATGGCTGAAAGCAATGATGTATTCCGTGTGTTGGCTGTTGAGGATAAGTTGGATGGTACCAACTATCCATTATGGGCTTATATGATGCATCATGTATTGGTTGCAAAAGGACTATGTAATATTGTGCAGGGTGTTGAAAGACATCCTATTACACCTTCAAATACAGGTACTGTAAATACAGGTGTTGGAGCTGATGGAGATGGTATCAAAGATGATGATATTCTACAGATTCCTATTCGTGCTGTTGTTTCTGTTGCACCTACTATAGAGCAAATTCATTTGGATGGTAGAGATGCTTAGGCACATGCATTGATAGCTTTGTCTGTCAAACGTGCCATTATTCCTCACATTCACTCTTGCAGAACAGCTAAGGATGCTTAGGATACACTTACAACATGTAGACCGTTTTGAAGTCTTCTTGACTCATATCAGAGTTTTGCTTCTACTCTTCGTTTGATGATGAAAAGCAATCCAAATGCCTTGTCATTTGAGGAGTTGTTGCAAGAAAACCAGTCTAGACAGAATAGGTCTATTATCCGTGTTGTAGATCAAGCTTTCTTGGCTAGTCAGAAGGGCAAAGATAAATGGAGCTCTTCTACTAGTAAGCAAAAATCTACAAATGTTGCACATTCGAAGAAGGAAGACAAAGATGAGAAGAAATCAGAAAAGCAAAAATTGTTTTGTAAATACTGTAAAGCAAATGATCATGTCATCAAGAGCTATCCAAAACTAGTTGCTAAAGACGCAAAGAAGAAAGAGGCCGGAATGGTTGTTGCAGAGGCCTCTACACCAAAAACAGAGTCTGCCAATATTGTGCAGGAAGAAGAATGGGCATTTACTATTGTTTGCACTTTTGACCCATCTTCTCATGAGCAATGCATGTCTGTAGTAGACTCAGATGTTTGGTACTTTGATAGCAGGGCGACCAAATATATTACCTTGCAGTGCAGTTTCTTCTCTTCACTCGATCGTGCCCCTATAGAGAATACTATTACATGCGCCAACAACTCCTCCTATCCTATTATGGGAGTTGGTAAGATCATTTTGACTACTACTAATGGTAGTTCTTTCACTTTGTCAGATGCTTCGTTTGTGCCAGGGATCAAGAAAAATCTGTAATCAGTTTCTGCATTAGCCAAGATTGGCTTGGTTGTGAAATTTGTTGATGGCATATATACAATTCATGATCTGTCAAATGGTGATGTTATTATTGCTTCTGGCATTTTATGTCGTGGGCTGTATAAGCTCATAGACTATGAAAGATCTGTAAATGATTCTCAGGCTATGTCACATGCAAAGCTTTGGCATGCATGCTTTCATCATCTGAATTTTGCTTGTTTGCTATGCCTGCAGAAATCTAAAATGGTGTCCTCTTTGCCCAAACTTGAGGCACCCGGTAAACATGTATGTGAAGGCTCTATTTTGGGCAAAATGCAACGTTCTTCCTTTCCAAAAGATGGTTTAGTTCGGGCTACTCAGAAATCGCAACTTGTACATAGTGATGTCTGTGGTCCTACGTAGGCACCTTTTTTTGGGAACTATCTTTACTTCTTGACTTTCATTGATGATTTTTGTAGGCATGCATGGGTATATTCATATAAGGCAACGTCCGAGGTGTTTATGTGCTTCAAACAGTTTCTAGTTTTGACTCAAAATCTGTTAGCATGTAAAATGGGCACCTTCCATTCTGATCGAGAGGGGGAATATATGTCTTCTGATTTTAATCATTTCTAGTTGAACATGGTATAAAACATCAGTGTGCAGTGCCATATACACCTCAATAGAATGGAGTTGCTGAACAAAAGAACAGGTCACTCATGGAGATGGCGAGGTGTATGGTCAAGAGTCTCGCTTTACCACATAGTTTCTGGCTTGAGATTGTTATGTGTGCAGCATATGTACTGAACAAGTGTCCCACTCAAGTGTTGTAGTCTATCACTCCATATGAGGCTTGGCATGGTCGCAAGCCATCTCTTGCTCATCAGGGTGTTTTTGGTTGTCTGGCATATGCATTAGTGCCTGAACAACATCGTAGAAAATTGGATGATAAAGTAGTAAAATGTATTTTTGTTGGGTACAGTTCTAAAAGTAAAGGCTATCGTCTGTATCATCCATAGACTTAATGCATTTTGGTTAGCCGTGATGTTGTTTTTGTGGAAGTTGCTATTCAGACATTGCTTTCATGTACTAAGGAGACATCTGTTAGCTCCAAAGACATGTATGATACTTTGCTACCTCTCTTTACAGGTGGACATTCTAGTACTGGTCCTAATGAGGCAACTTCTAAGCCTTTGTAGGTTTCATGTGATGATGTAGATCATTCCATTTCTGATGCAGATTTACATGATGCACTTGTTGATGAGAGAACTAATATTGAGCAGGCAAAAACCATGCCAAAATGGCTGGTGCAGACCTTGTGTGACAGCAAATTAGGTGCACCTCTATCATATCGTACTCGGTCAGGCTCTCATAGTGCCTCTTTTGCATCCAGTTTCTATGCTATGGCTGCCTCTAGTCTCTGTGATCAAACTGAACCTGGTTTGTTTGATGAATCACAAACTTCTCAACACTAGATGGCTGCAATGCAATCTGAATATGATGCTATCATGAAAAATGGTACTTGGTCTTTATGTGACTTGCCTCCTGGCAAGAAGGCCATTGGCATTAAGTGGGTATACAAGCTGAAGCATAAACCTGATGGCACAGTGGACAGGTATAAAGCTAGGCTTGTTGCAAAGGGTTATGTGCAAGAAAGAGGCATGGATTTTGATGAAACCTTTGCTCCTACTTGCCGAATGACTATTGTTCATAGCATCTATGCACTTGCAGCTCATCATGGTTGGAATGTACATCAATTGGACATTAAAACAACATTACTGAATGGTGACTTGCATGAAGAAGTGTATGTGTTTCAGCCCCGTGGCTTTGTGTAGAAAGGGCATGAAAACCAGATGTGCAGGTTAAAGAAGGCATTATATGGTTTAAAGCAAGCACCACATGCTTGGTATGAAAAGATACATGCCTATCTCATTGCACATGGTTTTGAGAATAGTCCAACTAAAAGCACCTTATATGTTAAGCATGCGAATGATGTGCTTTTGATCATTGTGGTGTATTTTGATGACATGCTGCTCAATGGTCCTCATGACACACATATTGCTTATTTTAAGGCTGATTTGCATGCCTCATTTGAGATGTCTGATTTGGGGCATTTGCATCACTATTTGGGCATTCAGTTTATGCAAGTTGATGGTGGAATGGCTTTGTGTTAAATGAAGTATATTGATATATTTCAGTTTTTTGTCTCACAGATGAGTAGGTTTATGCATTGCCCAAGTGTCAAGCATTGGCAGGCGGTTAAGCACATCTTTCGCTACTTGAGTGGTACCTGATTACTTGGACTGTTTTATCCCAATGGGGGATCACTACGGCGAGATTTGCATGCTTTTGCTCACAGTGATTGGGCTGTTTGCTATGACACTCATGTGTCCACTAGTGGCTTTTGCTTTAGGCTTGGTAGTTCATGTATATCTTGCTTGAGCAAGATGCAACCTAATGTGGTTCCTTCTAGTTGTGAGGCTGAGTATAGGGTGGCTTTCATAGCGACTGTTGAGTGTGTGTGGCTCAGATGCCTTATGGCTGATTTGGGTGTTGGTCAGTCTTCTGCCACCACCATCTTCACTCACAATCGGAGCGCATCGGTAGTTGCGAGGAACCCTGTGTTCCATGCTCGCACTAAGCACATTGAAGTGCATTATCATTATGTCAGGGAGAGGTTCTCTGTTGGGAAGATCAGCTTGGCATATGTGCCCACGCAGGAGAACATTGTAGACCTTTTTGCGAAGGCTCTGCCTAGGGAGAAGTTTGAAGCTTTCCGCAAAGCTTTGGGCTTACTTCCTTTTGTGGATTGATTCCACATAGCTCGGCACTTACTTATACATCAGTGCCAGCTCCTTGTTCATCGCATCACTTCCAGGGGGGATTTGTTGATATATTTAGGTAATAATGTGTGTGAACACTCTAGGACCATCGGGGCACTTTTTTCCCTCTTTAGGAGGTTTTTTCCCCCGGCTTGTATATACGCTTTTGCCCTAATGGGCTACTTATCTTTGTACATTTTAGTGGTAATACATTCAACATTGTGTGTTGTGCTTCAAGCTTCTTCTTCTTCCTTGTGTTGTTTGCATGCTTCCGCAGATGTCTAACTCCAACACCCTCCCTCTCCCTTTTTGACCACTCCCCCATGCTTATCAAGCTATATTCAATTGTCGTGATTACAGAGCAGGGTGGCCTCACATTGATGTCACCCTTCTCAAGATCCCTTGTGTTAGAGATTATATGAAGGCTACCTTCCAGAAGTACTTTTCTTTTGATGTATCTCCGTTTGAGGCTTGGAAATTTACCATTAGAGACATTCAAATGAATTTTACTAAGTACAAGCAAAAAACCAAAGATATTAGGTATAAGAGAAGGATGAGGATTACTAGAGAGATAGAAAACATTAGTAATTCCCCTAATTGTTTCCCCAATCCCCTAAAACTCTTAGCTAGTGGTGCTCTTGCTTCTTCAAGAGAATTTTGGGTAGGTAAAGTTGATAAACCCAATAAACACATGTTTGATTTGATGAAGAAGAAGAAAGTTAGAGACTTGTTCCTATGCTCAAGAAGAGTTTAGGAGGCTAGGCTGCTTCTAGCAAGGAGAATTTGCAGGAGGCTTTAAGTTTCTTTACTAATGCTTTCTCTAGACCTCCAAGGGGAGAGGAGGACATCTAGAGAGCCAAGGCTACTATTGGCCTCAAAAGGAAAAAGATGATTCCTCAGTCCCTGGCCTCTATCTTGGAGCTACCCCTCTCTACCAATGAGATTAGAGAAACCATTTGTAGATTGAAACCCTATAAATCCCTTGGTTTTGATGGTATTCGTAATGAATTCTTTCATGAACTTAAAGATTTTTTGGTGCCCTACATTCTCTTGATTTGGAAAGAAGCCACTAGGAGAAGAAATCTTTCAAACTTTATCAACACTAGAATTATTAAACTCATTCACAAAAAAGGTCCTAAGGAAGATTTGAACAATTGGAGAACTACCTCGTGTCTGACTTCTTTATATAAAATCTTTGATTCCTCCTTGGCCAGAAGAATTATCCCCTTGATGGATAGGATCATTCTCCCTAAGCAGAAAGGTTTCATTAAGGGAAGGTTCATCCTTGATGCCATCATTTCCATTTGGGAAGAGCTTGAGCATGCTAGTGAGAATAACATTGATTGTTTTTTCTTCAAAATGACTTTGAAAAAGTCTATGACATGGTGGATTGGTACTTTATCCTGTAGTCTCTTCAAGACATTGATGCTCATAAGAAATTCATTAAATTTACTAGTATTCTATTTTGTAATGCCCAATCTAGAGTCGCCATTAATTTCCATGTCTTTAGTACTTTTAAACTTAAGAGATCCATAAGATAGGGTTGTCCTCTTAAGCCCCTATTGTTTGCTATAGCCAATGATGCTTTAGTTTGGCTTGTTAGAGATTGTATAAATCAAAATACCATCAAAGGTTTAGAGATCCTCAATGCCTCCTCCCAACTTATTTTCAAATGTTTGTTGATGACATGAATATGATAATGAGAGCTAATAATCAATCTGTTGTTAGTTTTTTGAATTGTCTCAACCTCATTTGTCTTGGTAGTGGATCTCTTGTTAATAAAAAAAAAATTGTTTTTAAAGCTATTAACAACTATATTCGTGATTGTGTGAAAGACAACATGTGTGATATTATCAAAGAAGGTGAGGTTTTTAGACTTCTTGGCATTCCTATGGGTTTCAATATTACTTTTGAACAAAGATGGAACTACGTTATGGATAAATTCATAAATAAGGTTTTTAGCTATGCGGTAGTTTCATGGGAGAGTTTGCGATGAGGTAATTAATTTATAAACTTGGTTTTTACTTGTTTGTAATTTTCATGTGAATTTATCTCATTCCATTAATGTTCTTTGTTGCAGGATTGTTGATATGGAACGTTCTTTGCATGTGTATGGCAGTGGAAGACCAATATTTTGTATTTGATTTCCATATGGCAATACATTGCTTTGCCACATTTTGTAAAAGCGTCATATATGACAGTGGTTTGCCACACTTTTGTACATGCTTCATTATTGAAATATATAACTTCTTTTGTACATGGTTCATTGTTCATTCTGATTATCGATATCTTTTGTGTACAATAATACTCTGTTTCATGAAATCATATTTCGGTTGTCATTAGAGTACACATCACATGTACTCGGTTTTTTTTGGGCAGAGTGTATTGTATTTTGTTTAGCAACATCATGGTAATGTTGTTGTAGCAAAAGACAAAACACTCTGCCCAAAAAAAATTTTGCAGGTATGGTCGTCGGTATACGCGACGGTACTCCCAGTAGTGTCATCGGAATAACCGTCGGTACATCCAGGAGGCGATGCAGTAGAAGCCGATTACCGACGCATATACCGACGTTTATATTGACGCTTTTACCAACGCATATACCGACGTTTATACCGACGCCTATACCGACTCTTTGGTACCGACGCAAACCGACCTTTACACCGGCGTCGCGGCAAATAAAGCCGCGTTCATTTTCCTCGGTAAAAACCTCGGTATATCATCGATCTGTTGTAGTGATGTTAGGAGAACCTGACTAGAGCTCGTCAAAGATGACAAAGAACAAGAGGGGCAAAGTGTTGTAGAGACTTGGAAGTCCAAAGAGGAGAAAAGAAAGAAGGACTAAAGGGGAGAAGAGAAGTAAGAAGAGAGGATCAGGATCACATAAAATTATTCGAAAAATTCCAAATTCTTTTTCAAACAAAGCCATTGGATGTGTTGTAAGCCTTGTAAATGCATTAGAGGAGTCCTCTAGTTGCATAATCCCTAGAACTTGTATCATATCTTTGTGAAATGATAGTTTTCTTTAGAAATTTCCTGCAAAGTGTTGATCCACTCATGTGAAATGACCAAAATGAGGGCACATGTATATAAGTCACTTTGTGACTCTTTTGTAAAGAGTTTTGCCATTTTGAATAGAGACTAGCTTAAACAAGCAAACTTGTTACTCCTTCTTGTCCTTTATCTCCTTCTTCATGAGCTTATGTGCAAGTTTATGGCATGTAATGTGTGCTTGGATGTGTTGTCTACCCCTTGCCCACCTTTTTTTCATTGTTTTCATGTGTCTATGAAGTGTAGGGAGTTGTCAAACGCAGGTAAGTAATTCCTGCATAACTTTGCATGGAGATGTTGAAATGCTTCTAGAACACTTAGAATGGATTCATCTCACCGAGACCTTGAAATTATTATTGACCATACTTGGATTTTAGAACTAGGAGAAAACATTGATTTTCTGTCTACTATTGCAAAAGGTATCGTGTATTGTGGAGCATACATAAGTGTAAAAGGTGCAAGTGTGAGGTGATTCCATCCGTGTATGCACTTATTCCAATTTCATATGCATTAACCACCTTGTATAGTAAATGCTTCTATGCACTTGATCGGGGCATATTATTTGTTTGGGAATTTTAAGGTGTGTGTCGAACCACCACTTGAGTGCACTTGTAGGAGCTGTGAGAACTAGCTAGGCCTACTTGTCATAGTTTTGCCCATACGTAGATCTATAGGCTCAATCCTAGGTATGTGGAGGTAGTACGAAAGGAAATTGATAAAATGGAAGCAACCAAAATTATAGTACCAATAGAGCACTAAAAATGGTTGTCTTCAATGATCATAATGCCAAAGACGTTATCCAAGAAGACCAAGTTCTGCGTAGATTTTAGAGCTCTTAAGAAGGCCATGATCCCAAATGGATTCCCCACTACATTCTCTTAACACGTTGTGGAGGTTGTAGTTGGCCATGCCCTATACAGTTGAGCGGACATATATGGTGGATACAAATAGATATCTATCCACCAAGTAGATAGGCCAAAGATAGCTTGTAACTCCGTGGGGTACTTATACCTACACTAAGATGGCATTTGGAATTAGGAATGCTCCAAAAACTTTCAGCTATATAGTGTTGATCATGTTTAGAAACCTCCTATTAAGTTCACTCAAAATCTTCATGGATGACTTCTCAATATTCTCAAGAATTGGTAAGCCTAGCCCAATCAAATGTTTTGAACATCTCACTCAACTCTTCCATTTCTTCATGAAATGCAAGGAAACACACCTTAAACTAAACCAAACAAATTTCATTTCCTAATAACTCAAGGGACCTTATTAGGACATGTGGTCTTTGCTAAAGGCAAGGATGTCGATCTCGACAAGGTCAAATCCATTCTCAAGATGCCTATGCCCATCTCTGAAAAGGAAGTTCAGGGATTCTTAGACCACACGAGATACCATAGATGTTTTATCATGATGTATGGACATATAGCAAGACACTTTCTAGAATCACTAGAAAGAATGCGACTTTTCAATATACTAAAGATGAAGAGAAAGCTCTTTTGGAATTAAAGATGTAATTAGTAAAGTCTCCAATCTTGATGGTATTGGACTGGGATACCCCTTTCCATATACATGTGGATGTGTAAGCCTCAAAAAATTTGGGGCTATCCTCACACAGCCTGGAGATGGCAGAAAGTTAGACCACCTGATCCACTATGCTAGCTATTTACTATGTCAAGCTGAGTAGAACTATAGTACTATGGAGTGGGTGGCCTTGACAATAATATTTTCCCTAAAAAATTTTAGATACTACTTCTAGGAGTGAAATTCATTGTGATCACTAATTCTTGAGCCTTGAAATATTTGATCAAGAAGCCCCAAATCACACAGAGGATATGGCGATCGCTCTTTTTGTTTCAAGAATTTGACTTTGAGATTTTGCTAAGATCAAGGTGACATCATGTCATTGTTGATCATGTGCCTAACACATTACCTAAGGAAGATAAGATGAAGATTACTGATGACTTTCCAAAATGCCTCACTCTTTATTATCAAAATTCTTCCTTCCTAGTATCAAGAGATGTGTAATCTTATGACCTCTAGAATGTTTCCTCCGAATTCCACCACCTCAAAAGAAGACCATTAATATGAAATGTAAGCACTACAATATATCACAAGAAATCTCTAAAGAAAAACTATGATGGAACACTTAGGAAGTGTCACCTTCCGCATGAAACTCAAAGAGTACTATAGGAATCTCATGGAGGAGCAGCTCCTACACATATCATGGATCATAAGATATTGACTCTGGTCTATGGTGGCTGACACTCTTCAAGGAAGCTAGGCCAAAAGATGTGATACATGCTAGAGCTCTGGATCTCACCCTACATGTAGGAACCATAGTCCTCTCACCATGTCCATCGGATGGAAACCCTTTGAGCATTGGGGATTAGACTTCATAGGCCCAATCTATCCACTAGCATGTCTTGGACATGAGAAATACTTGTTGGTATCCACTGACTACTCTATCAAGTAGGTTGAGGTACAAGCGACTCAGGATTTCTTTGCTTCCATAGTAGCATGATTCTTGTTTGAATATGTGTTTGCTCGATATTTTTGCCTATTGAAATTATTACATATCAAGGCACTCACTTTTTGAACAAGGTATTGAAAGAACTATTCCCTCAAATGTAAGATCTTCCATAGGAAGTCTTGTGCATATTATCCTCATGTGAACGGTCAGGCTAAGAGCAACAATAAAAATATAGTAAGACTACTCAGGAAAGAATGTGGTTTGAACCATAGAAAATGGGGCACAAGCTACATAGGCACTGTATGTGCCTATCAAATCACCTAACAGGATAACACTAGACATACCCGTTTTCACTCAATATACGGCATCAACCTAATAGCTCCGATTGAATTCTTGACATGATTAATAAGAACTGAAAGAACAATCCAAAAGGAGACTATCAGTGGCAATGTGTCCCTTACCTCTTGCCCAGTCTCCCTACACAGACTGGAAGAGATTCACAAAGAAGCAAGAGCCCTTCTAGAGGAAGCCCAAGGAGAAAAGGAAATTGACTTATGATAGAACATTGTGTCCATCTAAAGTGGAAGAAGGCTCTCTGGTGTTTCTCTACAACCCTGCTAAAGAAGCACATCATAAGGAGAAATTCAATCCACCATGGGAAGGACCCTACAAGGTTGTTACTCTCTTGAACAAGGGAGAAACAAGGCTCAACACTCTCCATGGTCACCCTCTGCCCTTGATCAATAACTCATGGTTGATACCTTACCTTGTCTAACCCTCACATGTACAAAAAAAACATATATTTTTCTTGATCAATCGTAAATGCCTCGTATCTTGCTTTTGCACAAGAACTCATAAACTTAGTTGAAATTTGTTTTGAAGCCAAGGATTTCAATTTCTATGAAAAGTCATAGAATTCATTTTGCAATATCATACAATCATCATTTCGAAGTTTTGGTTTTTCGAAGTCTCAATTCTTTGAAGGTTCACTCTTTTGGAGTCTTGAATTTCAAGAGGTTCGGTTTTCTAGGGTTTCAATCTTTTGGAGTTTTTTTCTTATGGAGTTTTGGTTATCCAAAGTTTCAGGCTTCTGGAGTTTTGGTCTTTCAGACTTTTGGTCCTTTGGACAACGGACTCCTGGACTTTCAATTTTCAAGCACTAGTCTTTGAGAGTTTCACAATGGCATCATAACCATTGAACCTTTGAGCTTCTCTATCAAACTCTCTGCTTTTTTGGATGTGGCACTTCAATGTACGAACCCCAATCTTTTCTTACTTGCTGCTTAGTTCACTCCAACACCAAACTCTTTTGGTTGTCCTAGCCTGCTATCACCTTTCCACTAAATCTCCCTAAATCTTGGTGCATCACCTACTAGTTCCTCCTCCTGTAGAAATTTGAATCCATCTCCTTGATACCTCTCTCTCTTCCTATTGGCTCTTTAGGATGGAGAGACCTCTAGTGGAGGGCCCTTCTAGAAGCCCACTCGTGTCTTTTAAAGGAATTAGTGAAGGATGGAAAAGAATCCCCCTCATAAAATTTTTACTATGTACTGTGGCTACATGACTCACCCTCCAACATATGTGAAGTAAGTGTTCAAGCTGTGTTATAGACCTATGATGTCTCCCTCTTTGAAATATTTATCTCCCTCTTCTATCCTCCATCCATGCAGTCTCTCTCTCTCTCTTATGCAGTCTCTCGATTTTTTTTTTTAACATTCCAGAGTGTCGCTTATGCGATGCTCTTGAACACGGGACATCGCTTATGCAACGCTAAAACGTCGTAGCCAGTTTGCCAACATCGCTATTTAGTGATGCTATTTGTGACGCATACTTTTAGCATCGCTACCATCGCTTATGCGACGACCGATGGAAAAAACAAACCCAAAAAGAGGACCGTCGCTTATGCGATGCTAGCATCGCATAAGTGATGAATCCCGTTTTTTTTTCAATTCAAGGGCATCGCTACACCCCCCTATTTCTTGTAGTGTTGCTCTGCAGTAGATGAAACAGAAAACAACAACACGAACAGGAATCTGTAGAATATCATCATCTTCGACACCATCTCCATCAGCTCCAGCACCTGTATTTAGAGTACCTGTATTCGCAGGTGTAACAGGATGTCTTTCAACACCCTGCACAATATTCCATAGTCCTTTTGCGACCAATACATGATGCATCATATAAGCCCATAATGGGTAGTTGGTACCATCCAACTTATCCTCAACAACCAACATACGGAATACATCATTGCTTTCAGCCATGGCCGGTGACTAAAATACCTTGATGCAGAAAATTGACTGTATCTCAAAAAGTTGAACAGAACTGCCCAGGTGAATTTTGCTAAACCTGTAGCAGACTTCGAGATGCTTATAGTCGTGAACCAAAACTGATATATATCTTTGACATAAAAAGACAAAATGGCCTACATAAGCGCTACGATAGTGCATTCGGAGGTCAAAATGAGCTCAGATCGTGATTTTGGCACTAGATAGTGAAGCTGTTTCGATTTCGTGCAATTCTGAGACTTCAACTGGAGAGGTATAGACAACGCCCTAGATGAAGTGCCGCGGCGGTCCTAGAGTGTTCACACACACCACTACCTAAATATATCAACAGAGGACTTGCCAAAGGCTTTGAAATCTATTGACATTCATATACACCCTATCAAGTCTAGCAGAAAGATGATTGTTACTAGATGTGTTATGGCAAGTGTGACCTAGATTCACAAAAATGTCCATGAGATTATGAGAATTTACCAGATGAAACCAACTCATTTTTTCAGTACCCTGAAAAATATTATCTTTGTTTTTACCATGTCTATCCTTAGAGTTGTCAACCATATCAAAACACCCATGCACATGATGTCAGCAAGAAGGCCAGCAATCTCCTCCCAACAGATTATTCTATCATTGATAAAATTAGAGGCATAAATACTGACCAAAGTAAAGTTTAGAGGATAATTACACTTAACCGCAATCCATTGATTAGAAGGGTTATGGAACTGTTTTTGGACGAGATGATTAAGGTTGGAACAAATGCCTATAGAAGTATCTCCTTTCCCTTGATCATGCTTAGTAGAGTACCAAGTGTGATTAGGAGAAACTGTTTGAAGACTATATTGAAGCCTAATGCCATTGGTCTTGATTTCCTGCAAAGAAATAAAGTCAGGACCAAAAGAAATGTCCTTCATCCAACAGTTAAGAACTTTAGCCCTAACCGGGTCAGTAAGGCCTTTAACATTTAAGGAAATCAATTTGAGCCTATCCATATGAAAAAGGAGAAAGAAAAGCTTCTACAAAACAATATGCCACATAAACTTATACAACCGCTATTCTCGAAGAGAGGAAACACTAATATACCTCCTTTGGACACTTCAACACTCAGAAGGAACTATTGATAATCCGTTTTAAAATAAAAAAGGCTTTTTAATTTACTGATTTTAGAATCTTGGAGGGAAAAAGACGTAGAACGAGAGCACAGGAACTTGAACCAAAAATTCAGAGAATTGAAGCTTTCTTGGTTAAAATAAGAAACACAAACAGAAAAAGAATGATTCATGTAAATATCACTCATTAAAAAAAGATAGGAGACAATCACCATTTTTCCTTAAGATTCTTAGGTGGCTTCAATACAGATTGCGAAACTCTATTGGCATATTTCCTCTTAGGTTTGGGAATTTTCGGAGATGGGGATGTATCTCCCTGAAATTGAGTCATTGGGACATCTTCATTAGTGTCTTGATAGGTTTGCATTTTTTCATTCTCAGAGGACTAGCATCTCTCTCTCTCTCTCTCTCTCTCTCTCTCTCTCTCTCTCTCTCTCTCTCCATCGGTTGACGTGCGCTGCCCACACGATGAGCAAAGAGTGAATGTAGAGAGTACACGCGGATACACTCTCTCTCCCTTGTCGCGAGTCTTCTCTAACCTCTCTTGAACGCGTGTTGTTGCCTCGCTGTGCCTTCTCGGGTTGGGCTTGGGCCTCACTGTGCTTGCTCCTGTTATAGGAAGAGAAAGAGAAGGGGGCACCGATGGGGAGACCAAAGGAACCGCTGCAAGCTTCACCACGGAGGACACCGAGTTCAAGAAGCTCCTTCCTCTTCCGCTACCTTGCACATGTAGCAGTAAGGGTGACTTCCTCCACCACTGTTGTTGGAAGGAGAGTATCCTGCATCAAATTTCAGTGCTTGTCAACAAAATTGGCTACAGATTGCCTCAGTTTCAAATCGGGTTTTGTCTCTCTTCAATTCACGAAGGAAGCACATATATCTAGAGTTTTCTTCCATAGCAGTTCAAGCCAAAGAGCGCTTCTGTTTTGCCCTCAATTCAAGCCATTCAGGAATAGAGGACGTGTGCTTTGGTGGCGCTACTACAGAGGACAAGGAGATCCGTATTTCTTATTTTTTTAAAATGGAGGTTCGGCTGAGGCCACAATGCAACATCTTTCCAGATTACATGTCCCTGACATGTTGCTGCCAGGGATTGAACCCTCACCCTTGCCTCAAGAGGTGAGAGGCCCAACCACTAGGCCAGCGAACTGGGACAATCCATATTTCTTATTGTTAGGAGAAACTTACAGTCATTGAGTGAGCTTCATAAGATTAGAGAGAGATGAATTTCTAAGTCTTCTATCCTTATAATGTGCCAAAGGACGATAATCGTTCATAGACTAAACAAGCGCGATGCCAAAAGAGCGGTTACCATCACTTAAAAAACAAAGCAGAGATGCATCACACAAGCTATGCACACTCTCAAACTATTTTCGGAGGTAAGCAACACGAGCCTCATTCCTAGCTTGATACAATGTGGTAAGTGTATCCCAAGCATCCTTAGCTCTTCTACAAGAGCATATATGAGGAATAATGGCATGTTTGATAGAAAAAGCTATCAATGCATGTGCTTGGGCATCTCTGCCATCCCGATGAATTTGCTCTGCAGTAGGTGCAATAGAAACCGCAACACAAATAGGAATATGCAAAATATCATAATCTTCGACACCTTTTGCATCAGCTTTAGTACCTATAGTTGTAACAGTTGCAGGGGTGATATGATGTTTTTCAACACCCTGCACAATGTTCCACAGTCCTTTTGCAACCAATACATGTCGCATCATATAAGCCCACAACGGGTAGTTGGTACCATCCAACTTATCCTCAACAGCCAACATACGAAATACATCACTGCTTTTAGCCATGGCCGATGACTAAAATACCTTGATGCAGAAAATTGACTCTATCTCAAAAAGTTGAACAGAACTACCCAGAAAAATTATGCTAAACCTATAGCAGACTTCGAGATGCTTAAACTGGTGAACCAAAACTGGTATATACCTTTGGCACAAAAAGATGAAATAGCCTGCACAAGCACTGTGATAATGTGTTCGGAGGCCAAAACGAGCTCAAATCGCGATTTTAGCACCACATAGTGAAGATGTTTTGATCTCAAAAACACGCTGAGTATGCTCACCAAAATTCGTGCGATTCTGAGACTGCAATCGGAGAAGTGTCGACGATGCCCTAGATGAAGCGGTGACCTGTTTTGATATCAATTGTTGGATTTAGACGTCTGCAAAAGCACACAAACACCATAAGAAGAAGCTTGGAGCACAACACACAATACTGAATGTATTACTAGAGAATGTACAAAGATGAGTAGCCCGTTAGGGAAATAGGCGTATATACAAGTCGGGGGAAAAAAACCTCCTAAAGAGGGAAAAAAGTGCCCTTGATGATCTTAGAATGTTCACACACATCACTACCTAAATATATCAACAGTTTTATCCCAAGGGGGATCAATATTGCCAGATTTACATGTTTTTTTTTACTTTGACTCGGCTGGTTTCTATGACACTTGTGTGTCTACCAATGGTTTTTACTTCATGCTTGGTAGCTCATGCATATCTTTATTAAGCAAGAAGCAGCCTACTGTGGCCACTTCGATTCATGAGATTGAGTATGGGGCAACTTTCACAGCGACTGTTGAGTGTGTGTGGCTTAGATGCCTTATGGATGATTTAGGTGTTGGTTAGTTTTTTGTTACCACCATCTTCATTGATATTTAGAGGGCATTGACAATTGCGAGGAACCTTGTGTTCCATGCTCACACTAAGCACATTGAGGTGCACTATCATTATGTTAGGGAGAGGTCCTCTATTGGAGAGATCAATTTGGCATATGTGCCCACACACGAGAACATTGTAAAACTTTTCACAAAGGCTATGCCTAGGGAGAATTTTGAAGCTTTTCACAAAGCTTTGGGCTTACTTCTTTTTGTGGATTGATTCCACATAGCTTGGCACTTCCTTATAAATGAGTGCCAACTCCTTATTCACCACATCACTCACAGGGGGGATTTGTTGATATATTTTAGTGTCACACACATCACTAGGACCACTGAGGCACTTTTTTCCCTCTTTTGGAGGTTTTTTCCTCTGGTTTGTATATATGTCTATAACCCTAACCGGTCACTTATCTTTGTACATTCTCTTGGTAATACATTCATTATTGTGTGTTGTGCTTCAAGCTTCTTCTTCTTCCTTGTGCTGTTTGTGTGCTTTTGCAAACCTAAAACTCCAATAGTAAAGTGGTGCCCTTGACCATGACCATGTAAACCAACCAATTGATTTTCAAAGAGCTAAAAAAATTTAGCAAAATAGAGCTAAAAATGCAAAGAAGTTCCAACCAAATATGGTTGGAACTGTTGCAAATTTCTAAGCCACATGGTTGAACATTTGCATCAAAATATGGCTGAAAATGACCATGAAAATTCAGCCCACACATGATACACATGTTGATGATGCATTACATAATGAATGCATGTCAAGCAAGAGTTCAAAAACTATGCCAAAGTGGTTGAAAACACTTGGTAGGATAGCAAATTGAGGGCACCTTATTGGTAGAAAAAGATCACACAAGCTATGCACATTGTTATAAGGCCATGTTAAATGACAAAAATGGTACAAAGTCTCCACATAGAGGGTGGCAAGGGATGGGAAGGTGGGAAAGAGATGGAAGGAGGTGGAAAATGGATGAGAAGGAAGGGTGGGCAAATGGGCAAAAATATGACCAAAAAGAGAGTAAAATTGATGGCAAAATGCTTCTCCAAACACCACCAAAGTCAAACACCACCACCACCACCAAACCGACCACCAAATGAGCCATCAAGACCTCCACCGATCGCTTTGATACCATGTAGAGAGTACATGCATAGAAGCAAAATGGAAATAAGATTGTACTCACAAAATAAAAGAGTACGAGAGACTCAAAGTGAGTAGATCAAGAAATGGGTAAATCCACATGGATTAGAAACGAGCTTGCCAAGAGCATGGAGTAGGCTCCTCAAGCTTCTAACCAAGTACAAAGTGGGGGAGAGGCCCTCATATAGATTTGAAGGGGGCCCTCCAAAGTAGATGATATGTGGGATACTTCCCTTGAAGGAGAATTATTACACTCGTAGAAGTAAATGGCAAGGTACCCAAATACAATGAGATACAATATAAAATAGAATGAAATGAAAATGGAGTGTCTCCTAGAGAAAAAATGGAGATGCACTCATGCGAATACAAATGGAGATGCATCATGTCATCAATAGTTAGCACATGTGACAATATTTCCTATAGGGGCAGGCTCAAGTGAACTGAAGAAACTATGCTGCGAGGTAATATGCTTTGTTGCCCCACTATCAAAGTACCAAACACTTGTGTCTACTGCATACATACATTGCTCATGTGAAGATGGATCATAGATCTGAAGAGTCGTAAATGCCTAGTCTTCATTCTGAATAAGATTAGGAGATTGTTTTAGGTTTAGAGGCCTCTACAACAACCATTCCAGCCTCTTTCTTCTTTCCTATTTTGCAACAAGTTTAGGACAACTCTTTATGACATGATCATTTTCTTTACAGTATTTGCAAAACTATTTTTGCGTTTTTGTTTTGTTATCATCTTTGTCTTTCTTTTTTTATTGTGTAGCATTGGCAAATTTTTGCTTACTAGTAGCTGAGCTCCATTTACCTTTGTGATTTTGACTAACTAAGAAAGCTTAATCTACAATGCACATGATTGAATTGTTCTGCATGGAATGATCTTCTTGCAACAAAAAAAAGACTAACTCCTTGAATGTTAAGGCACTTGGATTTCTTGTCATCATCAACCAAAGAGTAGAAGCAAAACTATAATATGAATATGGAAGATTGTTAAGAAAATTCTGCACAAGTGAACCATCTAATAAGGCCTCATCAACACAATTCAATTAATCCTTCAAATCTTTGTTCTTTGTCTAAAAAATATCCATAGAATCTCCTCCATTTATATGCTCACTCTCCAACTATTTTTGGAGGTAAGCAACACGAGACAAATCTATCAATGCATGTGCCTGAGCATCTTCACCAACAACAAAGTTTCTTTGCAACAAGAACTGCAATACGATCATGAATTTGAAAATCATCATTGCAATGTAGTAGGTGCAACAACCACAATACGAACATGAATTTGAAAATCATCATCTTCAATAACTGTATTTGTAGGTGTAGTTTCCATCTCCATCACCTTCAATAACTGTATTTGTAGGTGTAGTTGAAGATTTTTTGACACCCTGCACAATATTCCACAACTCTTTTGCTACGAATACATGACACATCAAATATGCCCACAATGGGTAATTAATACGATCCAACTTATCCTCAACAACTAACATACAAAATACATCATTTCTTTCAACCATTGTGAGTAATTAAATACCCTGATGTAGAGAAATGACTATATCAAAAGATGAAGAGAAATACATTGTCAAGCTCTATTAAACATGTAGCAAACTTCGAGGTGTTTGTACTGTTGAATCGAAACATGTAGATGTTTGGCACAAAAGGAGGAAATTGCTTATACAATCACTGTACATAAACAACACAAGGAAGAAGAAGAAGAAGCTTGGAACAAAAGACAAAATGTATTACCAAGTGAATGTACAAAGATAAGTGACCCGTTAGGTTTATAAGCATATATACAAGCTAGGAAAAAAACCTCCTAAAGAGGGAAAGAAGTGCCTCGATAGTCTTAAGTGTTATCATACACATTGCTACCAAAATATATCAATAGAACGATTCAATTCACACATGAATTGATAAAGGAAGGCTTTTGATGGATGAAGGATGGCATGGTGGATATGAAAGATGAAGACCATGATGCAAAGAAAATGATGTTAGACTAGATATCAAAGAAGGAATGAGACTCTTCCATCATCATTTTTGCTTTTTGAGCATGAGTAGATGCACCGCTGTGAGATCTAGTCAATTTTCTACATCAAGGTATTTTAGTCACCGGCCATGGCTGAAAGCAGTGATGTATTTCGTATGTTGGTTGTTGAGGATAAGTTGGATGGTACCAACTACTCGTTATGGGCTTATATGATGCGACATGTGTTGGTTGCAAAAGGACTATGGAACATTATGTAGGGTTTCAAAAAACGTCCTATCACACCTGCAACTGTTACAACTGCAGGTACTGAAGTTGATGCAGAAGGTGTCGAAGATGATGGTATTCTGCATATTCATGTTCGTGCTGCGGTTTCTACTACACCTACTACAGAGAAGTTTTGTTGGGATGGCAGAGATGCCCAGGCACATGCGTTGATAGCTTTGTCTGTCAAATGTGCCATTATTCCTCACATTCGCTCTTGTAGAACAACTAAGGATGCTTGGGATACAGTTACCACACTGTACCAAGCTAGGAATGAGGCTCGTGTTGCTTACCTCCGAAAATAGTTGGAGAGTGAGCACATGAATGAAGGTGATTCTATGGATAGTTTCCTAACGAAGATCAAAGACTTGAAGGAACAGTTGATTTCTACTAATGAGGTGATACCAGATAACTCACTTGTGCAGACCATTCTGAATGGTCTTCTTGATTCATATAAGAGTTTTGCTTCTACTCTTCGGTTGATGATGAAAGACAATCCAAATGCCTTACCATTTGAGGAGTTAGTCTCTGTTCTGTTGCAGGAAGATCTCACTCCAAGCAGAACAGGTCCATTATGCGAGTTGCAGATCAAGCTTTCCTGGCTAGTCAGAAGGGCAAAGGAAAATGGAGCTCTTCAAATAGTAAGCAGAAATTTGCTAATTCTGCACATTCAAAGAAGGAAGATAAAGATGAGAAGAAATTAGAAAAGCAAAAATTGTTCTGTAAGTACTGTAAAGGGAATGATCATATCATAAAGAACTCTCCAAAATTGGATGCTAAGGAGGCAAAGAAGAAAGAGGCTGGAATGGTTGTTGTAGAAGCCTCTACACCAAAAACAAAGTCTGCTAATCTTGTGCAGGAAATGAGCGTTTACTACTGTCTGCAGTTTTGACCCATCTTCTCATGAGCAGTGCATGTCTGTTGTAGACTCAGATGTTTGGTATTTTGACAGTGGGGCGACCAAACATATTACCCTGTAGCACAGTTTCTTCTCTTCACTCGAGCCTACCCCTACAGGGAATACTGTTACATGTGCCAACAACTCCTCTTATCCTGTTATGGGAGTTGGTAAGATCATTTTGACTACTGCTGATGGTAGTTCTTTCACTTTGGCAGATGCTTTATTTGTGCCTGGGATCAAGAAAAACTTGTTATCAGTTTCTGCATTAGCTAAGATTGCCTTGGTTGTGAAATTTATTGATGACAGGTGTACAATTCATGATCTGTCAAATGGCGATGTGATTATTGCTTCTGGCATTTTATGTCATGGGTTGCATAAGCTCATAGACTATGAAAGATCCATAAATGATTTGGCATGTGCAGTAAAGGATTCTTCGGCTATGTCAGATGCAAAGCTTTGGCATGCACGCTTTGGTCATCTGAATTTTGCTAGTTTGCTATGCCTACAGAAATCTGAAATGGTATCCTCTTTGCCCAATCTTGAGGCACCTGGAAAACATGTTTGTGAAGGCTGTATTTTGGGCAAATGGCAACGTTCATCCTTTCCAAAAGATGGTTCAGTTCGGGCTACTCAGAAATTACAGCTTGTACATAGTGATGTCTGTGGTCCTATGTAGACACCTTCTTTTGGGAACTATCTTTACGTCATGAATTTCATCGATGATTTTTCCAGGCATGTATGGGTATATCCATTGAAGGCAAAGTCTGAAGTGTTCATGTGCTTCAAACAGTTTTTGGTTTTGGCTGAAAATCTGTCAGCATGTAAAATGGGCATCCTCCGTTCTGATCGAGGGGGGGAATATATGTCTTCTAATTTTAATGCATTTCTGGCTAAACATGGGATAAAACACCAGTGTACAGTGCCATATACACCTCAATAGAATGGATTTGCTAAACGAAAGAAGAGATCACTCATGGAGATGGCGAGGTGTATGGTCAAGAGTCAGACTTTACCACATAGTTTATGGCTTGAGGCTGTCATGTGTGCAACATATGTACTGAATCCCACTAAAGCGTTGTAGTCTATCACTCCATATGAGGCTTGGCATGATTGCAAGCCATCTGTTGCTCATCTACGTGTTTTTGGTTGTTTGGCATATGCATTAGTGCCTGAACAACATCACAGAAAATTGGATGTTAAAGCAGTAAAATGTATTTTTATTGGGTACAGTTCTGAAAGTAAAGGCTATCGTCTGTATCATCCACAGACTAAATGCATTCTGGTTAGCCGTGATGTTGTTTTTGTGGGAGATGCTATTCATCCATTGCTTTCATGTACTAAGGAGACATCTAGCTCCAAAGACATGTATGATACTTTGCTGCCTCTTTTTACAAGTGGACAGTCTAGTGCTGGTCCCAATGAGGCAACTTCTCAGCCTTTGCAGGTTTCATATGATGATGTAGATCATTCATTTCTGATGTAGATTTACATGATGCACTAGTTGATGAAAGAACTGATATTGAGGAGGCAAAAACTATGCCAAAATGGCTGGTGCAGACTTTGTGTGACAACAAATTAGATGCACCTCTATCATATCATACTCATTCAGGATCTCATAGTGTGTCTTTTGGATCACATTGCTATGCTATGGTTGCATCTAGTCTTTGTGATGAGAATGAGCATGTTTCGTTTGATGAAGCACAAAATTCAGAAAATTGGATGGCTGCTATGCAATCTGAATATGATGCTATAATGAAGAATGGTACTTGGTCTTTATGTGACTTGCCTCCTGGCAAGAAGGCCATTGGCACTAAGTCGGTATAGAAGTTGAAGCGTAAACCGGATGGTACAGTTGACAAGTATAAGGCTAGGCTTGTTGCAAAGGGTTACAAAAAGGACATGAAAACCAGGTGTGCAGGTTAAAGAAGGCATTATATGGTTTAAAGCAAGCACCACGTGCTTGGTATGAGAAGATACATGCCTATCTGATTGCACATGGTTTTGAGAAGAGTCCAACTGAAAGCACCTTATATGTTAAGTGTGCTAATGTTGTGCTTCTGATCATTGTTGTCTATGTTGACCACATGCTCACTGGTCCTATTGAGAAGCATATTGCTGATTTTAAGGCTGATTTGCATGCCTCATTTGAGATCTCTGATTTGGGGCATTTGCATCACTATTTGGGCATTCAATTTATGCAAGTTGATGGTGGAATGGCTTTGTGTCAAACAAAATATATTGACACATTATTGCAATATTTTGGCCTTGAAGACTGTAAGCCTATTGCCACTCCTATGGAGATAGGTTTACGGTTGAGTCTTCATGATGCTGGAAATGCATTTGATGTTGTTCTCTATCAGCAGGCTATTGGATGCTTGATTTACTTATGCATTACTCGGCCATATATTCAGTTTGCTGTCTCACAGATGAGCAATTTCATGCATTGCCGAGGAGTCAAGCATTGGCAGACAGTTAAGCGCATCTTTCACTATTTGAGTGGTACTTGGCTACTTGGGTTGTTTTATCCCTAGGGGGGATCACTACTACCAGATTTGCATGCTTTTTCTGACTCTGATTGGGCTCGTTGCTATGACACTCGTGTGTCCACTAGTGGTTTTTGCTTCATGCTTGGTAGCTCATGTATATCTTGGTTGAGCAAGAAGCAACCTACTGTGGCCACTTCCAGTTGTGAGGCTGAGTATAGGGCAACTTTCACAGTGAATGTTGAGTGTGTGTGGCTCAGACGCCTTATGGCTGATTTGGGTGTTGGTCAGACTTCTGCCACCACCATCTTCATTGACAGTTAGAGCGCATTGGCAGTTGCGAGGAACCCTGTGTTCCATGCTCGCACTAAGCACATTGAGGTGCATTATCACTATGTTAGGGAGAGGTTCTCTGTTGGGGAGATCAGCTTGGCATATGTGCCCACGCAGGAGAACATTGTAGGCCTTTTCACGAAGGCTCTACCTAGGGAGAAGTTTGAAGCTTTTCACAAAGCTTTGGGCTTACTTCCTTTTGTGGAGTGATTTCCACATAGCTTGGCACTTCCTTATACATGAGTGCCAGCTCCTTGTTCACCGCATCACTCCCAAGGGGGATTTATTGATATATTTAGGTAGTGATGTGTGTGAACACACTAAGATCGTTAGGGCACTTTTTTCCCTCTTTAAGAGGTTTTTTCCCCCAGCTTGTATATACACCTATTGCCCTAATGGGCTACTTGTCTTTGTACATTCTCTAGTAATACATTCAGTATTGTGTGTTGTGCTCCAAGCTTCTTCTTCTTCCTTGTGTTGTTCGCGTGCTTCTGTAAATGTCTATCTCCATCAACATGGGCATGCATCAAGCTAAAATATGTATACAAGGAAAGAGAAATATTTGGGAACTAATAAGAGGTCCAAGGATAATGAAGCAAGTCCCAATGGTTGAAGAACAAAAGTAAGAAGGGGAGCTTTTTGAAGATCAAATGGTGGTAAAAAAATCCCTTTTGTGATAGGATCTTCAAACTGCTTCAGAGATAAAGCTTATCTTTTCAAACAAAACCATTGGATCTATTGTAAGACTTGTAAATGCATTAGAGGAGTCCTCTAGTCGCATAATCCCTAGAAGTTGTATCATATCTTTGTGAAATGATAGTTTTCTTTAGAAATTTTGCAAAGTGTCGATCCACTCATGTGAAAGGACAGAAATGAGGGCACATGTATATAAGACACTTTGTTACTATTTTGTAAAGAGTTTTGCCATTTTGAATAGAGACTAGATTAAACAAGCAAACTTGTTACTCCTTCTTCTTGTCCTTTATCTCCTTCTTCATGAGCTTGTGTGCAAGTTTATGGCATGTAATGTGTGCTTGGATGTGTTTTCTACCCCTTCCCCACCCTTTTTCATTGTTTTCATGTGTCTATGAAGTGTAGGGAGTTTTTAGATGCAGGTAAGTAATTCCCGACACTTGGGTTTTGGCCATAACTTTGCATAGAGATGTTGAAATGCTTCTAGAACACTTAGAATGGATTCATCTCATCGAGACCTTGAAACTATTATTGACCATACTTGGATTTTAGAACTAGGAGAAAAAAATGATTTTTTGTCTACTATTGCAAAAGGTATTGTGTATTGTGGAGCATACCTGAGTGTAAATGGTGCAAGTGTGAGGTCATTCCATCCGTGTATGCACTTATTTGAATTTCATATGCATTAACCACCTTGTACAGTAAATGCTTCTATGCACTTGATCGGGGCATATTATTTGTTTGGGAATTTTAAGGCGTGTGTGTTGAACCACCACTTGAGTTCACTTGTAGGACCTGTAAGAACTAGCTAGGCCTACTTGTCATAGTTTTGCACATACATAGATCTATAGGCTCAATCCTAGGTATGTGGAGGTAGTACGAAAGGAAATTGATAAAATGGAAGCAACCAAAATTATAGTACCAATAGAGCACTAAAAATGGTTGTCTTGAATGATCATAATGCCAAAGACGCTATCTGTGTAGATTTTAGAGCTCTTAAGAAGGTCATGATCCCAAATGGATTCCCCACTACATTCTTAGAGCACGTTCTGGAGGTTGTAGTTGGCGATGCCCTATACAGTTGAGCGGACAGATATAGTGGATACAAATAGATATCTATCCATCAAATAGATAGGCCAAAGATAGCTTGTAACTCCATGGGGTACTTATACCTACACTAAGATGGCATTTGGAATTAGAAATGCTCCAAAAACTTTCAGCTATATAGTGTTGATCATGTTTAGAAACCTCCTATTAAGTTCACCCAAAATCTTCATGGATGACTTCTCAATATTCTCAAGAATTGGTAAGCCTAGCCCAATCAAATGCTTTGATGAACATCTCACTCAACTCTTCCATTTCTTCATGAAATGCAGGGAAACACACCTCAAACTAAACCAAACAAATTTCATTTCCTAATAACTCAAGGGACCTTAAGGCATGGCTATTGACCTCGACAATGTCATAGCCATTCTCAAGATGCCTATGCCCATCTCCGAAAAGGAAGTTCAGGGATTCTTAGACCACACCACATACCACAGATGTTTTATCAAGATGTATGGAGATATAGCAAGACACTTTCTAGAATCACTAGAAAGAATGCGGCTTTTCAATATACTAAAGATGAAGAGTTGGAATTAAAGATGTGATTAGTAAAGTCTCCAATCTTGATGGTACTAGACTGGGATACCCCTTTCCATATACATGTGGATGTAAGCCTCAAAGAATTCAGGGATTTCCTCACACAGCCTAGAGATGGCAGAAAGTTAGACCACCTGATCCACTATGCCATCTATTTACTATGTCAAGCTGAGTAGAACTATAGTACTATGGAGCGGGTGGCCTTGACAATAATATTTTCCCTACAAAATTTTAGATACTACTTCTAGCAGTAAAATTCATTGTGATCACCGATTCTTGAGCCTTGAAATATTTGATCAACAAGCGCCAAGACATGGAGAGGATATGGCAATCGCTCTTTTCGTTCCAAGAATTTGACTTTGAGATTTTGCTAAGATCACGGTGACATCATGTCATTGTTGATCATGTGTCTCACATATTACCTAAGGAAGATAAGATGAAGGGAATTACTGATGACTTTCCAAAATGCCTCACTCTTTATTATCAAAATTCTTCCTTCCTAGTATTAAGAGATGTGCTCTTATGACCTCTAGAATGTTTCCTCCAAATTCCACCACCTAGAAAGAAGACCATTAAAATGAGATGTAAGCACTACAATATATCACAAGAAATCTCTAAAGAAAAAACTATGATGGAACACTAGGAAGTGTCACCTTCCGCATGAAACTCAAATATTACTATAGGAATCTCATGGAGGAGTGGCTCCTACACATATCATGGATCATAAAATATTGACTCTGGTCGATGGTGGTCGACACTCTTCAAGGAAGCTAGGCCAAAAGATGTGCTGCATGCTAGAGGTCTGGATCTCACCCTACATGTAGGAACCATAGTCCTCTGACCATGTCCATCAGATGGAAACCCTTTGAGCATTGGGGATTAGACTTCATAGGCCCAATCTATCCACTAGCATGTCTTGGACATGAGAAATACTTGTTGGTATCCACCGACTACTCTATCAAGTGGATTGAGGTACACGTGACTCAGAATTGCTTTGCTTCCATAGTAGCATGATTCTTGTTTGAATATGTGTTTGCTCAATATTTTTTTCCTATTGAAATTACTACATATCAAGGCACTCACTTTTTGAACAAGGTATTGAAAGAACTATTCCTCAAATATAAGATCCTCCATAGGAAGTCTTATGCATACTACCCTCATGTGAATGGCCAGACTAAGAGCAACAATAAAAATCTAGTAAGACTACTCAGGAAAGATGTTTTTTGAACCACATAACATGGGGCACAAGCTACATAGGCATTGTATGTGCCTATCAAATCACCTAAAAGGATAACACTAGACATACCCCTTTTCACTCAATATACGACATCAACCTAGTAGCTCCGATTGAATTCTTGACATGATTAATAAGAACTGAAAGAACAATCCAAAAGGAGACTATCAGTGGCAATGTGTCCCTTACCTCTTGCACAGTCTCCCTACACAGACTAGAAGAGATTCACAGAGAAGCAAGAGCCCTTCTAGAGGAAGCCCAAGGAGAAAAGGAAATTGACTCATGATAGAACATTGTGTCCATCTAAAGTGCAAGAAGGATCTCTAGTGTTTCTCTACAACCTTGCTAAAGAAGCACCGCATAAGGGGAAATTCAATCCACCATGGGAAGGACCCTACAAGATTGTTACTCTCTTGACCAAGGGAGAAACAAGGCTCAACACTCTCTGTGGTCAGCCTCTCCCTTGATCAATAACTCATGGTTGATACCTTACCTTGTCTAACCCTCACATGTACAAAAAAACACATATTTTGCTTAATCAATCGTAAATGCCTCATATCAAAAGACTTCATTTTGCACAAGAAGTCATAACCTTAGTTGAAATTTGTTTTGAAGCCAAGGATTTCAATTTCTATGAAAAGTCATAGAATTCATTTTGCAATATCATCCAATCATTATTTCAAAGTTTTGGTTTTTCAAAGTCTCAATTCTTTGAAGGTTTAGTCTTTTGGAGTTTTGAATTTCAAGAGGTTCGGTCTTCTAGGGTTTCAATCTTTTGGAGTTTTTTTCTTTTGGATTTTTGGTTATCCAAAGTTTCAGGCTTTTGGAGTTTTGGTCTTTCAGACTTTTGGTCCTTTGGACAACGGACTCCTGGACTTTCAATTTTCAAGCACTAGTCTTTGAGAGTTTCACAATGGCATCATAACCACTGAACCTTTGAGCTTCTCTATCAAACTCTCTGCTTTTTTGGATGTGAAAATTCAATGTACAAACCCGAATCTTTTTGAACTTGCTGCTTAGTTCACTCCAACACCAAACTCTTTTGGTTGTCCTAGCTTGGTATCACCTTTCCACTAAATCTGCCTAAATGTTGGTGCATCACCTACTAGTTCCTCCTCCCCTAAAAAAATGAACCCATCTCCTTGATACCTCTCTTATTAGTGTTTAGACTATTCTAGCTCCATTATCATTCTAGTAAATCCTCTTTCATCATGGCATCAAAGATATTAGGAACATCTAGTGGTTTGGGGCCTAGTGTTGATGTTCCCAAGAAGAGCTAAAACTTGCAAGGCAAAGACCACTTTGAGATCTAGAAATTCCTATCAGTCTAGAGGAATTCATAGAGATTTTACAACTCCTTATACCCTAGTATAGAATGGCATATCTGAGAGGATGAATATAACTATTCAGGATAGAATAGTTAGTATTGCATGATGCAAAATGTTCATGAGGCCTTTGAGCAAAAACAATGTTGATTATAGCTCATATGATTAATCTTTCACCTTCTATGGCCAAAGGTTTGAAAGTTGCACAAGAGTTATGGACAAGGTAGCCACAATATCATGATCACCTTAGAGTATTTGTGTATGAGGATTATGTCCATGTTCCAATGAATTTGAGATAGAATTTGGGTACAAATCTAAAAAATGCATTTTTCTTGGATATGGAAGAGATAAGTAGTTTGGATATAATGTATGGGATCCTAAAACACGTTCAATGGTCAAAATCAATGATATTATTTCAATGAAATGAAGATACATAAAAAACCCATTAAAGAGGTTGACGTGGGAAGAGTCATATTTGAGGATGCTAGTCCTCTTACTAATATGCATAGGAATTTTATAGAAAAGGTTGTTCATGAAAATGTTCAACATAGATTTGCTAGTGCTCATGATTAGCAAACATTGAGACGAACTTCACGTCTCATATCCACATGATAGATTTGTTCCACAATTAGATTTTGTCATGTTGGAAGATGCTACTGAGCCTTCTTGTTATAAAGAAGCTATTCAGATAGATGATCACGTCAAGTGGGAGTGTGCCATGAAGAGTAAACTCAATTCTATTCATAAGTGGGAATCAGTACCTTTGCCAAAAGGCAAGAAATATTTACCATGTAAATGTTGGGTGCGTGTAGAAGTGCGAGAGACACACAAGAAGCACACACAAAGAGCACAAACGCAGCAAGACACACAGAGAAGACGATGGCTGGAATAGCTCTCTCTATTGACAATGAACTAAACTAAAGTAAGAGCTGAATAATATCCCTAAGTACAAAGTACCACCACATATGAGAGTATCAAGTATGTGGTAACATGGGGAAAAAACCTCTAGCCAACACTAGAGTAAAAAGTGCCCATGTATAGGGAAAAGGTTCACATCAAAGCTACTCAAGGAACACATAAGTGTAAAAAACCCCCCTGGAGCGAATGATGTGAACACATACAGGGAGTGAAAGATTAGTCTCCACAAGGTAACAAGCCTAAAGCTTTGCGAAAAGCTTCAAACTTTTCCCGTGGAAGAGCTTTGGTGAATATGTCTGCCACATTATCTTGTGTAGGCACATATACCAAATCAATATCTCCTCCATGAAGGCGCTCTCTCACATAGTGATAATGCACCTCAATATGTTTGGTCCGTGCATGAAACACTGGGTTTCGTGCAACAGCCAAAAGCACTCTGACTATCAGTGAGAATATGCATAGCAGCATCAATCTCCATGCAAAGATCCATCAATAGGCGTCTCATCCATATACACTCCACTGTCGCTGTGAAAACTGCCCTGTACTCAGATTCACAACTCGATGTCACCATTGTAGCTTGCTTCTTACTCAACCAAGATATGCATGAGTCTCCAAGGAAAAAGCAATTACCACTAGTGGACACGTGAGTATCATAACAACCAGCCCAATGACTATCTCTAAAAGCATGCAAGCATGGATGAACATCTCTGCTATAAAAGAGACCTAAGCTCAAAGTGCCTCGGAGATATCTAAACACACGTTTCACCGCTTGCCAATGCTTAGTGCCAGGGCTATGCATGAATCGACTCAACTGGGAAACTGCATACTGTATATCCGGCCTTGTGTTGCATGCATATATAAGAAATCCCACAACTTGCTGATAAAGAGAAGTGTCAAATGCATCACTGGAATCCTCAACTAAGAAGCTGAATCCTATCTCAACTGGGGTGGAAACTGGCTTACAATCCTCAAAATCAAAACACTGAAGTAGTTTTTCAACATACTTTGCTTGATGCATAACAATTCCCCCCTCAACGGATACAAACTGGATGCCAAGATAGTAGCTCAAAAGACCAAGATAAGTGACATCAAAAGTATGCTGCAAATTAGCCATAGAATGTCAAGTTTTGCATCACATGACCCAGTCAAGAGTATGTCATCGACATAAAGAACAAGCACTATAAGATCAGACCCATTTTTGCGTACATGGAGTGTGCTTTCAATCGGACTACATGTGAAGCCAAGAGCAATCAAGTGCTTATGTATTTTGTCATACCATGCACGTGGAGCTTGCTTGAGACCATACAAGGCTTTATGCAAGCGACAAACCATATGCTCTTTCCCTTTCATAGCAAATCCAGGAGGTTGCTTCACATAGACCTCTTCTTGCAAATCACCATTCAAGAAGGCTGTTTTTATGTCCAACTGATGCACTTTCCAACCTTAATGGGCAGCCAATGCAACCACGGTACGAATGTTAGTCATGCATGAAGTAGGTGCAAAAGTTTCCTCATAGTCAATGCCATATTGTTGCGCATATCCTTTGGCAACCAATCTAGCTTTGTAGCGATCAATGCTACCATTAGATTTTCTGTTAATCTTGTACACCCACTTTGTACCAATGGCATTCTTTCCTTTTGGCAATTCACATAACTCCCAAGTACCATTCCTATGTATGGAATCCATTTCTGATTGCATAGCACTCATCCATTGTGGATCGTCACATGCATCTTCAAAAGAAAGTGGGTCTTCATTACATGCTGTAGCAATAAGAGAATAATCCACAAAATTACTTGATGCATGGTGAGAGCTTGATCTTGTTCTACCAAGTAAAGGTGCACTCAATTTGCTGTCCTGCAAAGTTTGTTTCAGCCACTTTGGCATAGATTGTGCACTCTTGATAGACATACGTTCATTATGTAAAACATCTTCAATATGTACATCATGCGTGGGCTGAATTTCATGCTCAGTTTCAGCCATATTTTGATGCAAATGTTCACCCATATGTGGCTAGAAATTTCTAGCAGTTTGGACATTTTTTGACTGAAATTTTTCAGCCATGTTTGGTTGGAAATTCTCTGCATTTCAGCCCTATTTGGCTGGAATTTTTCAGCCCTTTGAACCTGAGTTGGCTGGTCTACATGGCCATAGTCAAGTGCACCATTTTGGAACAAAGGCATGAGTGTATCGAACACATTTTGTGAGTTAACTGTTGGCTGTTTTTTGCATTCAAGTAGAGGGAAAATTGAATTTTCAGCAAATTCCACATCTTGAATCACAATAATTGTGTTCGTCAATGGATGGTACAACCGATATCCCTTACTTTTAGAACTATAACCAACAAATATACATTTCTTTGCCTTGTCATCAAGTTTGTGATGTTGTTATGATGGCACAAGAGCATATGCCAAACAACCAAACACACGCATTTGACTAACCATAGGCTTATGACCATTCCAAGCCTCATAAGGAGTGATGACTCTCAATGCTTTTGTAGGGCAACGATTCAACACATAATTTGCACACATGACCGCTTCCATCCAAAACTTATCAGGAAGATGCTTTCCTTTAACCATACATCGTGCCATTTCAAGTAGAGTTCTATTTTTACGCTCGGCAACACCATTTTGTTGAGGTGTATATGGCACCGTACATTGGTGTGAAATACCTCTTTCACAAAGAAAAGCATTAAACTCATGTGACATGTACTCACCACCACGATCCGTGCGTAGAGTCAAAAGCTTTTGTGAAGAAAAATTTTCAGCCATAGCTAAAAATGCTTTGAAGCAAGAAAATACCTCATTCTTTGCTTTCATAGGATACACCCATGGATGGCGAGTAGCATCATCAATGAAGGTAACAAAATATACATGCTTCCCAAAAGATGGAGTCTTGACGGGACCACATACATCACTATGAACAAGCTGTAATTTTCTTGTAATGTGTGTATGACCATCTTTTGGAAAAGAAGCACGATGCATTTTTCCAAGAATGCAACCTTCACATGCATGCTTTTCAATGGACTCAAGTGTAGGCAAGCCAATAACCATGTCCTTCTTTTGCAAGTAGAGCAAACTATTGAAGCTTAAATGACCAAAACGAGCATGCCAAAGCTCCATTTCAGCCATGGAAGAAGTATGAGCAACTAAGGAATTCGAGGAAGCCCTCTTGTATGTATCCATGCGATACATACCATTACATAATGTACTGGACATCACAATAACATCACCATTGCTGAAATCATGAACCATACACTTATCATCAAAAAAGTGTACATGAAGTCCAACTTTGGCAATCAACGGAACTGAAATTAAGTTCTTCTTGATATCGGACACATACAATGCATTTTTCAAGAGAATCACACCTCCATTTGTAGCTGTAAGCTCAATTTCTCCTACTCCAATGATAGGATAAGAGGCATTGTTTGCACACACCACATGTCCTCCTTTAGGTGCATCTTTCAAAGAGGCAAAAAATCTTTTGCATGATGTTATGTGCTTTGAAGCAGCACTATCAAAGAACCAATCCGAATCAGCCTCACTCACAACCATACATTTAGAATGTAAAGAAGCATCATATGACATGTAACAACACATGCCCAAAAATCTTGAGCCATGTTAGCTTCATCATTCTTTGCATTTGTTGAATTTTCAGCAATAGACATTCCTGATTCCTTCTTCTTTTCGTTGCGTTTAGCAAGCTTTATACACTCATCAATAGTATGACAAGCCTTCCGACAATATTTGCATCTCTTCTTCTTTTGCAAATCACCATCATTAGAGGAATGAGTGGAAGAGGAAGCTTGAGGCTTTGGTTTTGATGAACCCAAAGCTGAACCATACTTGTTTTTTCCCTTTTGTGAGATAGCAAGTGCTTGCGTTCCCTCAATCAAACCACTCCTATTCACCCTAGATTGCTCTTCTTGCAAAACAAGAGACACAACCTCATCAAATGCATACATATTAGGATTTCCTTTTGCAACCAAACGAAGTGTAGTAGCAAAGCTTTGAAAAGATTCCGGTAATCCTTTCAAAAAAAATGTAGAAATGAGTGGTGCATCATGAACTCATCTATGTTTGCCAATTGCTCTTTCAAGTCCTTGATGTGTGTCACATACACATCCACCGACTCATTTTCAGCCATACATACATCCTCAAGTTGCTTCCTCAAGTATTCAACACATGCTTCATTACGCACGGCATACAAAGAAGCAAGAGTGTCCCATGCCTGTCTCGATATAGAACATGACCGAATGTGTGGAACTATATGATGCTTCACTGAAAGTGCAATCAAAGCATGAGCTTGAGCATCTTTTCCATCCCATCTAAGCTGCTGTTGTGTAGGTGGAGAAGGAGAAACCACTGTACTCGAAGAAGAAGCTCCATCTGTGATAGTAGACTACGAAGTAGAAGAACCTGCCGATCTTTGATCTACATCTGCCACTATGTTCCAAAGCTGTTTTGCAACAAGAACATGTTTCATCATGTAAGACCACATCGGATAGTTGGTCCCATCAAGCTTATCTTCAGCTTGAAGCATGCCAAACAAGTCATTGCTTCCCGCCATTTCACAAAGGAACAAGAATGTGACAAAAACTTTACTTCGACAAAAGCTGAAATAAGTGCTGAAATTCCAGCTCACAAACCGTCACTCTGATGGCGATTCTGACTGCACGAATGGCTTCAAAATGGGGGTAAAACTCCAGCGCACCTAGCGCACCTGGTGGGAATGTTTTCGGGTTGCTGAAATTCATAGTTCTATGCTCCGAAGTCGATTTGCACTGTTAAAGTGCGCGCGTGCCGCGACGTGAAAAATTGAAACTTGAGAAGGAGTTGAACCTGCTCTGATACCACTATTGGGTGTGTGTAGAAGTTCGAGAGACACATAAGAAGCACACACAAAGAGCACAAACGCAGCAAGACACACAAAGAAGACGATGGCTGGAATAGCTCTCTCTATTGACAATGAACTGAACTAAAGTAAGAGCTGAATAATATCCCTAAGTACAAATTACCACCACATATGAGAGTATCAAGTATGTGGTAACATGGGGAAAAAACCTCTAGCCAGCACTAGAGTAAAAAGTGCCCATGTATAGGGAAAAGGTTCACATCAAAGCTACTCGAGGAACACATAAGTGTAGCAGTAAATAGGTACATAAGCTAAAATTCACATTAGATAGTGCTTCTCCAAATTACAAAGCATGAATGGTTGGAAAGGTTTTTAATCGATTGTGTATGTTGCTTGGATTAGCTACAAAAGAGGACTTAGGCTTGGTCCAAATTGATGTAAAAACTATTTTCTTAGATGGAGATCTAGCGGAGAGATCTATATGGAACAACTAGAGGGACATGCATTTCTTGGCAAAGAAAGACTAGTGTGTAAACTTAAGAAGTGCTTATATGGTCTTCAACATTCACCTAGATAGTGCTATCAATTTTTGATGCATTCATAAAGTCCCAAGTTTATTCTAGAAGCACGAACACTAGTGTCTTTACGCTAAGAGGTGTTCAGATGGCAACTTGAGATGCTTGATACCTTAAATTGATGATATGTTGATTGTTGCAAGGTCCTCATAGGACTTGTCTCTCTTCAAGACAAAGTTGAGTCAAAATTTTGGCATTAAAGATTTGGGAGATGCTAAAAATATTCTTGGCATCATCATCACTTCTTATAGGATTAAGAGATGCATATATTTTTTTTGAAGTGAGTACATTACCAAAGTACATAGATTCAATATGCATGGTGGAAAGGCATTGAGTACACCACTGCCTACATATGTGAAACTAAGGATGATTGTCACAAATCTAATAAGGAGAAGGAATCCATGATTGAAATTCCTTATCAATCTACTATTGGTAGTCTCATGTATGCTATGGTAGCCACGAGACCAAACATTGCATTTGGAGTGGTAGTTGTGTGTAGATATATGTCTAATCTTGGCAAGAAGCATTGGGAAACACTCAAGATTATTTTGAGATATATGAGTGGCACTAAGGACAAGTTCTTATGTTTAGGTAGAGGAGTAGCATCCATTACTGGTTACATAGATTTTGATTATGTTGATATTGTAGAAAATTAAAATTCTACTTGAGGGTACATTCTTCACTTTACTTGTCATTCTATTTCTTGGAGATCTCGCCTTCAAGAATGTCTAAAATGAGAAATATCTTCAAAAAGAATGTCAAAAGCATATATATGAAGGAAGTTGCTTGACACAACTAAGTGCAAGCTTACTTATTCTCAATCTTCAAAATCATTTTGGATGGAGTAATCTATCAGTTCCGACATTGTTAAGGTATATGTTTTATTTTGCTATATATAAACACACACACACACACATATATATATATATATATATATATATATATATATATATATATATATATATATATATATACATACATACATACATACATACATACATACATACATACATACATACATACATACATACATACATACATACATACATACATACATACATACATACATACATACATACATACATACATACATACATACATACATACATACATACATACATACATACATACATACATACATACATACATACATACATACATATATATATATATATATATATATATATATATATATATATATATATATATATATATATATATGCACATACATACACATATAAATATGTACATAGACACATATACTTACACATATAAATGCATGCATATGCATAGATACACATGATATGAAAGTAGGGCCAAAGTGATCAAAGCTAAGGTAAGAACAAGAACCTACATTGAATGAACACTATCTATCCATCCATCCCGTAGATGAAAATACAGGGAAAGCCAACACAAGTTTATGTTGTCTAGAATAAAAACCATCAACACACTAAAAAAATGAAAGGCACCTATAAGAATAGAATGCTTTGGCTCTTTGGCATCGAATCTTTTTCCATCTTTGATTTAAAAACCATTAGAATCTTTCAAATAAATTTTCTTCTGATCCCTTTTTCTAGATGATCTAATACTTGTGTTGATAATTACTTTGTGAACTTTTCAGACAAATGTGTAAGTATCAGTTAATAAGGAAGGAATTAGGTCATCCGGAGAATGGAATAAGCAAATTTATATAGAATACTTTAAAGGTTTATGAATCAAAGATGGAAAAAGATTTGATGCCAAAGAGTCAAAGAGGATTCTCTTCTTATAGATTCCTTTCCTTTTTTCACATTCTATTATGTGAGGTACTTTTCTTACCTTTTAGGTTCTTCAAGAAAAAATATTTGGAAGAACCTAAGAGGTAAGAAAAGGCACGTGTAAGAAAAGAATCCTCTTTGGATCTTTGCCATCAAATCTTTTTCCATTTCTGATTTGGAAACCTTGAGAATCTTCCAGATAAATTTGCTTCTCCCACTTTTTAGATGAACTAATGCCTGCATTGCTAACTGAGACTTTCACTTTGCAAATAAATGTGTAAGTCTCAGTTAGTTAGGTAGGTATTAAGCCGTCTATAAAATGGGAAACAACCAAGCGATTTAGTAGCCCATATAGACAAGTGGAAGCCTACATGCCTCAATAAATGAAAAGAAATTTAGAAATCAAATGAAAAATTTTACTGGTATCACATCTATTTGTTGAATGCAACAATGTATCAAAAGCCACAGATAGATCTCACATGACCACCTTGGCCATACCACATCAATTGAGATTTACACATTTACAAAATATGAACATACTTGCATATGCATGCATATACACACATACACACACATACACTCACATACACACATACATGCATACACATACACACATACATATATACACATACACATACACACATATACACATACACATACACATACACACAAATACACACACATACAAATACACACACATACACATATACACACATACATGTATACACATACACATACACACACATACACATACACATACACACACATACTCATACACATATACAAACATATTTATTTATTTATTTTCATTCATAGTACTATTTTTCATGAACTTGCAGATTACTATTTGAGAAGTTTTTACCAAGCAACAATATTCTTTCTACATCACATGGTGAAATGGAGAAGATAATCAAAAGTCTTGGTATAGATTATCATTGTATACGTGCATTTTCTAATGATTGTATTTTATATAGAGGTGAATATGTAGAGTCTTTGACATGTCCAAAATGTCAATCTCCTCGATATAAGGATGAAGAGCATAAAAGCCCAAGAAGGCTATTGAGACATTTTTCGTTAGATCTACAAATTAAACATATGTTTCAAAGTCTTGAATTATCAAAGCTTTTTTACATGGGGATTTGATCATAAAAAGTATTGATGGAGTAATGAGAATTCCAGAAGATAGTGCAACTTTTCAACATATTGATTCTAGATGGCCCGATTTTGCACAAGAGCCACACAATCTAAACTTAGGAGTTGCATAACATGGTGTTAATCCATTTTCAATGAAATCTTGGTAGTCATGAACTACAATCTCCCACCATATCTTTGCATTAAAAAGGAACATTTAATGCTTTCACTTTTATCTCCAGATAAATGACAAGTTAAAGACATGAATGTATATCTTGCTCCTCTCATTGAAGATCTAAAAGAGTTATGGAGAAGTATTAATGCCATTGATGTATTGAAAACCATTCATCAAAGGCACATCATGGTTCATGGAATTGTGGCTTGGACTATACATGATTTTCCAGGATATGATGTATATTCACATAATGATTTAATTTTTTAATTTAATATGTATACAATTGTGTGTGAGTTAATCTAATTATATTTTTATGGTTTTCATGCATGTAGGAATATCTACTAAGGGATATAAGGCTTGTCTTTACTGTGATGATTGGTTGAGATCAGTTTATAGTAAGAATCTCAATAAAAATATTTATCTTTGATATCTATGGTTCTTGCTTGATGATCATCCATTACGATGCAAAAGAGAAGCGATACATTTCAACGGAAAGATTGAAATAGGTTAGTGTCCAAAATCAATGAAACCTATGGATTGGTATAAAACATGGACAGATGGGTCTCTTATAGATCCACAATCCGAGATCATTAGTGATGATGAAGATGATGAGAATGTGGATATTAGAGGTTGGTAAAGTAAAAGTGTCACTAATAGAGAATATATCGATATGGTATTCCTTGGAGTATTGGAGGGCATTAAAGATCTATCATCTTTTTTATCCTATGCATATGTTCAAGAATATTGGTTATTGATTATGGTATATCCTCTTGGATTAAAAGACACAAAAGCATCAGGAAAAGATTTAAAGGATCAGAACCCAAAACCAAAGTTATGACCAATGTTTTATAAAAATTGATAGGACACAACTTATGAACTTACTCCTTGGATACTTAAAACAAAGCAGATGCAAATTATCAACAATTAGTTTCAATCGATTTGAATAGCTTGAGGATATGGAGAATCTTTCCAAAACATGTTTACTTTGGATGATAAAAGCTTATCTTGGTTAAAGACACATGATTGGCATAACTTTTTGAAACACATTCTACCTCTTGTTATTTATGGATGTGCAATGAAAGGAGTAAAGTACGTGATCTATCGTCTTGGATTGCTTATAAGGTAATTATCATACTTTTATGTTTAATATATAAGACTATTTGATATCTTTTGTTTACAAATTAATTTCTTATAATTTAATTTATGAATGATAATAGGTGGACTACATCAAAACAGATTGACAAAGATTCAATCCCATAAAAGAAATATGAATGTAGGAGCTACTATGTCTGATGGAGAAAGAGCTTCCAACATCATTTTTTATATTCAAGTTCATTTATTGATCCATCTTGTGGATGAAATACACATTGCAAGAGTTGGAAACACTCGATGGATGTTTTGGGTTGAGTGATTTATGTGGTATATTAAAAGGTTATGTGTGTAAAAGGTTCGATCAAAACAAGAAGGATCTATGGGAAAGGGGTGTATGCTTGAGAAGTGCATGTACTATGTTAATGAATACCTTGAAAGAGTTCATGAACAAGCTCCACATGCATGGACTAAGGAGCATTCTTCAAAATTGAAAAATGAGGCCTTATCAGGTAAGGGAGATCCATTTCAATTTACATTGCAAGAAAAAGTGATAATTTCTACTTTTATAGCATATAATAACAAATGCATGCAAGCATTCATTAATGAGTATGAATAGGAACTTCAGAATCTCCAAAGTAAAATATAGAGAAACAAAAGATATAGAAGTTATCTTGATAGTAATGAGAATGTAGATATATCTTCTTTCACAGATAGGCTATATACTCCTATGCAACAAGCCAATGCAAATCATGAACGAATCTCAGATAAGCAGGGAGAGTTAATGACAGCTTGTGAAAGAAAGGTGATTTGATTTTAATAATATTATATTTTTGCACATATATCTATATTAGTTTCTCTTCTAATAATTTATTTTTTCCTCTAATAATTTACTTTTTATCGCAAGCCTGAATGTCCACTAATGTGTGGGCTTATGGATAGCATTATAGTGATGGAATTTAATCCCTCAGATTTGCACACTAGAAGTGAAATGAACCCAATACCTAGCTCCTTTCATACACTTTTTCTACTACCCTACAACAAAACTCTCATTCACTTGCTTTACACTAATCCAAATCACCTAAGCTTTTAGCCATGATTAGTATGGTTCATACTTTCCACGAAACTATAGAACATCGCAAATGATCTCTTTAGGTCAGTCGACAACTCTGTATACTTTTGAGGGGGTGCCTTCTTCCTTGTAGACCTCCTCTCTTGACCTTTGGGATATTTCTTCTTGAGTCTCTTGAGTTTTACTTTAGAAGTAATGACCTCCTCAAGCTCTTCCTCTTCAGACTCCTCTTGAGCTTCCCTAGTGTATCCATATGTATAATTTTGAGGGGGTGCCTTCTTCCTTGTAGACCTCCTCTCTTGACCTTTGGGATATTTCTTCTTGAGTCTCTTGAGTTTTACTTTTGAAGTAATGACCTCCTCAAGCTCTTCCTCTTCAGACTCCTCTTGAGCTTCCCTAGTGACATAGTCTGTCTCTTGCAGCCTTCTATACTTTGAAGTAGGGGATGATCTTTCATAATCATAAGTGTAAGAGTGATCATATGAGTGTAACTTAGATGTAGAAGCCTCTACTCCACTGATTGTGATTGACTCTTGAGGTTGAATCTACACATCAAAGTCTACATACTCCTCTTGATCCTCTTGATCCTCTTCATCCAACTTTGCCTTGCCCTTGTCTCCGTACCATGAACTTGACTCATCAAACACAGCATCTCTTGAAACATATATCTCCTTTGAGAATGGGTTGTAGCACATGTAGCCTATTTTCTCATTTGAGTAGCCAATGAACACACATTTCTCAGTCTTGGGCTCTAACTTTGTTCTCACTTCACTAGGAACATGAACAAAGCATACACATCCAAATACCTTGAGGTGCTCCATGGTTGGTTTATTGCCATAATAGACTTCATGTGGACTAAATTGTGCACACCACCTATTGGAACCCTATTTATCAAGTAACAAGCTATATTCATAGCCTCAGTCTGATAAGAGAATGGTAAAATACCTTCATTTATGAGACATCTAGCTATCTCAACCAAATGCCTATTCTTCTTCTCTACAACATCATTTTGTTGAGTAGTGTATCTGCATGTAACGTGCCTCTTTATGCCATTGTCCTGCAAGTATTTTGTGAATCTCTCCCCCTCTATGTGACCTCAGTGTCTTGATGTGTGCATCACACTCTTTCTCAACAAGGGGCCTAAAATTTTGAAAGCATGAAAACACTTCTGATTTTTCTTTGATAACATATAGCCATACCTTTCTTGAGTGGTAATCGATGAAAGTGACAAAGTACCTAGCTCCTCCCAATGAAGCCTCTCGATTAGGGCCCCATACATCTGAGTGTATAAGCTCCAAGATCTTAGAGGATCTATACTCACTCTTTGGAAATGGCTTCCTTGCTTGCTTACCTAGCTAATAAGCACCACAAAACTCATGTAGATATTGGCCTTCAAGATTTGGTAGTGCCTGCACTAAACTAGCTTTGCACATGCTTTTTAACTTGGGAATATTGATATGTCCTATACTCTTGTGCCAAATGATCAATATCTGCAATCCATTTGTTACCAATCATCACATAACATACCTTGTTGTGTGTAGGAGCAACATCTATTGTGAAGAATCTGCCTTCTTTCCTTCGCTTGTAATGAACTTGCCTCCTTCCTTCACCATGCACCCTTTTGCATCAAATATAATCTGCATACCTCTCTCTACCATTTTTCCTACAGAGATAAGGTCCTTGGAAATAGATGGGACATGAAGCACATCTTTAATGAGTCTTGACAGATTTATCTTCACCTAGCTTCACATCTCTCACAGGTGTAATGAGATGTTCAGTGTATCTCTTGTCTCCACACAACCTTTTCAGCTTGGGACCTGCATATGAACAAAAGATTCCTCCATACATGACATCTGATTAGAGCATCTAGAGTCTATGTACCATTTTGTGTCCTTGGGATCACTATTATAGCCATGTCTCATGGCTAAGAGGGTCTCCTCATCATCCTTCTTGGAGTTGTTAGCATAAGTCCCTTGATCCTTCTTCTTCTTGCCTTTGTCATCCTTGAACAAGCAATTTGAAGAAACATGATTCTACTTACCACATATAAAACAAGTTTTACCTTGATGAAGGTTGTTCTTCCCTTTGCCATTCTTGCCCTTCCTTGAAGATGATGCCTTGCTATCTCCTTCCGAATCTGAATCTTCTTCCTTGGAGTGCTTCCACTTGCTTTTTGATCCTTTCCCCTTCTTGCCACTCTTGCCTTTGCCTTTGTTAGCATATAGGACTTGTGAGTGACCATCCTTCTTGGATATGTCTCCTATGGCGACTTCTTCTGCCACTAGGTGTGGGATCAACTCCTCAAGAGTTCTTAGAGGATCTCTATACAAGATGGTAGTAATAAGGGATTTCCACTTGTCTTCCCCCCTTACTCTCAATCAAGGTCTTCCTCATCTACTTTGCATCCAATGGATGCCAATTTCTCCCGCAACTCCTTCACCCTCAAGGTGTAGTCAACAATAGATTGACCACTACCCTTCTTCAAGGAATGGAGTTCATTCTTAAGTTGCATCTTTTTGCTTCTTGTGGAAGTGGCATATATCTTCTCTAAGGCCTCCCAAACATCTCTACCATGATCAAACTCTCATATATGACCAATCATAGTGTTAGAGATTACTTGTGATATGTAGAAGATATCTCTCTTATTCCTTTCCTCCCAATCCTTCAACATCTTTGTTGGCAGTAGCCTTGGTACATCAGGAACTACAAGACGTGAAAGTCAAAGAAGGGAGTCAGAGCGAAGGGACAGCACAAGCGAGCGAAGGGACAGCACAAGCAAACAGGGCAGTCAAAGAAGATCGGGCAAGTAGGCCAATAATTTTTCAAGACATTAACGCAAATCAGAGAGATGGACATGCAGGGAAGAAGAGCAAGTAGGGAGCTTGAAGATATGTATGACAGATCACTAGAAGAAAATCCCTACAATAACAGTGATTTTTATCACTAAAATTCATTGTAAATCTCATATTCACATTTTTGTAGCTCCATTTTGTGCAAGCCAAGGAGTCCTTGAGCTTGAGGAGCCTTAGAAGTAGTTGCGTACCAATTTTCATAATTTTTAGATCTCGTTTGAGCCCCCAAATAAGCCCTGGAACCTAATTTTTAACTAGGCCGGACACTAGGTCTGGACAGGGCCAAAAGCTAGTCAAAAACTATAAAAGGAGCTAGAGAGCTCATTTTTGAGGGTAGATTGTAATTGAAATGAACTTGTAAGAGCATTTTGAAAGTAATCTAAAAGCTCCATTGATTCTCACTCTTTGTCTTGCCGTGTGTGCGCGTGTGTGTGTATGTGTGTGCATGCTTGTGTGCTTCTCACTCACGCACTTGTGCTACCATGATCAAACTCTCATATATGACCAATCATAGTGTTAGAGATTACTTGTGATATGTAGAAGATATCTCTCTTATTCCTTTCCTCCCAATCCTTCAACATCTTCAATTCTTGATTGGTGATCTTTGGATCTTTAGGATCCATATTAGACTTATCTTCATGTCCACAAACAATAGGCCATAAACCTTTGTTATGAGGCAAAACTCTGATTCACTTGCCTTACACTAATCCAAAAGCGGATAGCTATCCCTGATCGTAGCGGCATTAACTTTTTAAGGTTAATACACACTCGCAACTTCCCATTCTTCTTGGGCACCACTACAATCGGGGACTCCCATTCAGTATGCTCAATTTCATAGATAAATCTAGCTTCAATCAATCTATCAATTTCTTCTTTTATTTTGGTTGCATAAGTGTCATTATATGTGTAGGGCTTCTATTTGGTGGGCTTGTCATCAATCATAATGGGGATCATATAAGAAAATATTGCTAGATCTACCCCCTTCAAGTCTCTATAGGTCCATGTAAACACATCCATATATTCCCTTAATAAAGCTACAAGCTCTATTTCTTCTTCTCCACTTAGGTCTTCTCCTATGTATGTACATCATTCTTTGTTTTCTTCAATAATTACCACAACTGTTTTAGGATTTTCTTTATTATCATATGCTTCTCTTGTGATGGCCTCTCTCTTAGGCATTTGTACCAAAATTTTCTTGTCTTCAACTTCATATTTCTTGAAATTTTGTGGTACTTCAAACAATGATTCTTCTTCTTCTTGTTTCACTGCTTTTTTTTTTCTTTTTCTTTTGACTACCTTCACTTTTCTCCCTTGAATTTATTGTTTTAATGTTTGTGATAGGTTCTTCTTCCTTTTGGGTAAATAATCCTACATTTTCTAGATAGTGCTCATCCAAGTCAAAGCAACTATCCATCACAATGGATTCTAGATTGTCATCATTCTCTTCTTCTTCTGACATCACTAGGGTCACACTCTTCTAGCAAGGGCTCACACATGAACATAAGGATATCATAACCCTCCTCATCACAATGAGGCATCCACTATTCTTCATTGACAGCAATGTCTATGGTGGCTAAGATTTCTGCCCAACCATGAGGCTCAAATTCCTCATCTGGAAAAATCATCGGTGTGTAGGTTGGGTCTGTAACCATTCTGGCTCCTTGAGAAGTTCCTTCTTCTCTTTCTTTTAGGCATCTTTCCTCTTGCTCTGCAACCTTGCACATCCACAAGTGAGTACCTTCATGCATCTAGGATGGATCAAAAGAAGTTTCAGAACGCACAAAGATTGAATCTTCTTGCACCTCGTGGATAGGATGGTATATCTCTAAACATATAATCCTTTAGATTGACCTTGATTGTGACTCCTAAGTGCTGCAAGTACAAGGAGTTGTCCCCAATCTTGTACTATCTGCATTTGTTATAGGAAGGGCCTTCCTAGGATCATTTCATAGACATTATTTTTGCCAAAGTCACATATAGCAAAGGTGTGTTAAAACTCTACACCACAAGTGGTTAGAGTTATCCCTTCTAGCAATCCTTGAGGTCTTTCAATATGGCCATCAGCCATTTGAAGCTTCATTCTAGTTTGTCTTAATATAGGGCCATTGCTTCCACAAAGATGTGGTCGCAATCGCAACATCAGTACTTGAATCTAAGATAGCTTTGGTTTTGTAACCTTGGTAGGTGATTGGAAGATAAGTATTACCCTCTTCACCTTCACTCATGTCACTTATTTTGTCTAGAGGTATCTATGGGACTCTTTGTTTAGAGCCTGCTTTCGACATGTTGGAACCAAGTTATGGAACTTGGTTCGCCACATGTTTCCATAACTCAAGTTTTACTTTGAGCAGCTCTTCTAAGGTGAGATGACATTGAACCTTAGTGTTCTTCACGACTTCAGTGTTTCTTGGAACCATTGAGGCTTCATTTCTTATCAATATTGTGGGAGCTCTGATCTGAAGGGATTGAGATTCCCATGGGCGTGTGAATTGTGGCAACTCTTGTAAAGAATTATATTCAAAATCTAATCTTTCATCTTCTTTTTGCTCTACTTATTCTCCATAAATAGATGGAATGTCTTGGGAAAATTGATCATGAAGGTCATCAATCTCAGGAATAGGAGGGGGATTACCCTTCTCCTTGGCCCATTTGTCTTCTTGTATTTCCCACAAGAACTCTTGAGATTACTATTCAACTCAAAGAGGTGTTTCGTCATCTATGGAATCAGGAACATAAGCTCTTGATGGTGGTGGGCTTTCTCTTTCAACAATTGGTTGAGCCTGTGGAGGTAAAGAAACCTGCGGCTTGTTTACCAAATGCTCTAATCATTCTAGTAATCCCTATAAGTGCAAACCCAATTTGATAGAATTTGTGTGATTGAACAATTGATTGGTCTCGAGCATAGCCTGAGCTAGTTCTACCATTTTTATGCACATTTTTGTTTGTGCAATCTCTAAATCTGCTCTAGGGTAACTCTTATCTAGGTTTGTAGCTGTTTTTTGCCCTTCTTGAAGTCGAGCCTGGTAGACCTTGAACATCATTTCCAAGCCTTCAGGGGTTAGATATGCAAGAACAGGCCTTGGTTGTGGTCTATTTGCAATGGGTGGTGGGATGGTTTTTCAGCATGTGAGAGGTTTTGAGATGCAATATTTGCAATCTTTGTTTCTATGTTTCTCAAGATTTCTTCTAGTTCTGATAACTTTATGAACCACTTATGATTGTCCTTCTCTCTGGTATCCTTCCAAGTTCTTATTTTCCTCTTATTAGGCTCTTCTGATTGACTTAACTCTGATTGTTCAGCTAGTTTTGCTTGTTTTAAGGATTGTGCCCTAGTAATTGCCTATATAGGAGCCACGTTAATGCTAGTTGAACTTGATTCCACCACTAAGCTTACCACATTAATGGGCATAACCTTGAGCACACTAGAGGGGTTCCTTGGACAATCTCTTGGGAGATGTTCTTTGCCGCGCTCAGGACAAAAGCCTTGTATTGTGATGTTTTTTCCTTGTCCCGAAGTCAGTGAATGGGGACATTCATGAATGAAATGGTCACCCTGATATCTAAAACATGGTCCTCTAGGGGCTTGTGGTCTTACTTGTCTTGCTTGGGGCCTCAATTAGGATTCATGTACATGACATTGGAGTATTCTGGCTCCCAATTTGGTTCCATAGGTGGTGCCTCGTATTGATATGGATAAGTCTCACTATGCTCATGTGGCTCTGTGTAATAAGCTTGTGGACTATCTTCATAGGAGTAATCAGAACTTTGAGCATGATGGTCATTTTTTGAGACCAAAGGGGTCATTGGTACCAATGCTCTATTAGGATTCTCCTCTACTACTGCATACTTAACTAGGATCACATTGGCATAAGGTGGTGGTTGGTTTCCAAGGATCGATTGTGGCCTATATGGTGCCTAATATGGCTATTGGTATTGAGGTTGATATTGTTGTTGTGGGCTATAATATGATTGTTGGTATTGGTTCTGATACCTACCCTTTTGGTATGGTTGTTGATAAGTTAGTCTGATAGCCTGCCTATTGTACAGACAATCTTGAGTTGTGTGGTTTGTTTATTTTCTCTCAATAGTGCAATATTGAGTATTCATTTCTCTCATGTTCTAGTTTGGCAATGGGCATACGTTAGCCATGTGGTCGCCTCCACAAGTATAACATCGCTTCAATGAGATGGCCCTAGGTGTCTATCTATTTTGAACTCCTAGCTTATTGGCAAACTGTTCAGCTATCTCATCTATCTTAGTGGAGGCTCTAGAGGTATGACTTGTAGAATTGTCATAATCCTTATAGAGTTTGGATAATTCTAACTCCTCACCCAAATTGTCTTATATGTCAATACACACTCACACACACTCTTCTATGGATCTAGGCTCTTTCAAGTACACATATGATCTTAACTTGATGCTTAGTAAGCCATCTAGAAACAAGGCCACTTGTTTGGTTGGTGTGGGTAACTCTAGAATAGGGCATCTTTCTAAGTACTGCCTGAATTGTCTTCCTGCAAGTCAAACTATTTCTTGGGGTGTCTCCTTGAAGCTGTGGATCAAGGATGATGTGTTATGCTTGATGCCACTCTTGGAAAATTTCATAATGAATGCTTCTAGCAATTGACCTATATTTTGGTAGTTACGACTATTTAGAGGTTGAAACCAAGCTAAAGCAGTACCCTTGAGAGTCAACCCAAATGCCTCAAATTGGGTGAACAAGTCATTGACCTGTTCACCTCTTAACACTTGTTTGAACTCGACCACATGATCATAAGGATCTCTTGAACCGTCAAAGTAGTTTTTCATTGCCTTGACCACTTGAGAGTGTCTAAGGGTTTTTGGGTACTTTCGAGGTCTACGGAATGGAAAATCATGATCATCTCTTTGATGCCTATGTGCTCTATGTCTCTCCCTTTCAGGTCTTTCATTTTCCTCCTACACCTTGGAAGCCATGTGAAACATTAGATCTCGATGGAGGGAAAATCAATTCACCCTGCCAAGTGTATACATGCCTATCATGCTCTGTTACCAAGAACATTCTCTCCAATGTGTTATCCAGATAAACAACTTTACCTGGTATCTCAGGATCTTTAAACTCATAGATGGTAACTCTGCCTACTTTGCTAAGTTGATTTGGCTTGAATCTCCAAAAAGCTTCCTCTGTTTCTCTATTCAAAATAGCTCTATGCTTTTGTTGTCTTGGGGAAACCACTCTGGAGTGATTACCCTTGTCAAGATAGATTTGCCTCGAGGAGTCTTGAGTTCCCGTCCTAGGTCTCCTATCTCATTCTCGGGAATGACATTTCCAAACTCATATGTCCTGTTTGGTAAGTTGGTGAACACATACATGGTTCCTTACTTGTCAATGTATGAGCCCTCTTCGAATTTGACCACGGGATGTTCAAGTCCAAAGGATTGATCGGGATTTTTGAGTTGGACAATTGATCGCCTCAGACCATCCTCATAGATGCATGCACCTAATCGGTTTGTCCTTATATATTCCAATTGCATTTTATAGGGACCTTCTGGTGTTTGTAAATAGGCAGTGCCTAAGCTATGTGTGGGTCTCTCCATGCTAAAAGACATTCTTGAATCACTTGTTTCCGAACTTAGCATGTAGGGATAATCATTGAGTTATTGTGCCCACGACCTAGTTATATGGTTGAGACTAGCCTCAGAAGATCTAATGCTTTGTCTATCCTTGCCTAAGTGTCTACCAGATCTGAGGTTCATATGTCCTGGTTATGAATTCAAAATTTCCCCTTTGTATTGCTCAAAACCCTTTGGAGCCCCCTTGGCTTTCCAATCCCACTTGAGGTCAACTTCAAATTAGCCTATCTGAAGACCAACACATTATTCTTAAGAAAGACAATTGAGGCCATGTAGAGTTCAAAAAGAGATTTCC
>CM035435.1:126378516-126461016 GCA_020310875.1 Ceratopteris richardii | reverse complement strand
TGTAGTGTATGCATAGGGTATCTAAGAAGAACTTAAATTCAATTCCTTAGATTGCCAAAGCTAGACTTGATGTACACTTTGTTAACGATAAGTGTATGGTTCATGATTTCACCACTAGTGATATTATCGTGATGTCTGGTACATTATGGAATGGTTTGTATCACTTGCATACATACAAGATGGCTGCCTCAAATGCCTTTGTTGCTCATACTTCCTCCATGGCTGAAATGGACTTTGGGCATGTTGTTTTTGGTCACTTGAACTTTAATAGTTTGTTTTACATGAAAAGAAGGACATATTTATTGGTTGGCCAATGCTTGAGTTCCTTGAAAAGCATGCATGTGAAGGTTTCCTTCTTGGAAACATGCATCATGCTACTTTTCCAAAAGATAGTCATACACAAACTACAAGAAAATTATAGCTTGTTCATAGTCATGTATGTGGTCCCATCAAGACTCCACCTTTTGGTAAACATGTATATTTTGTTATCTTCATTGATGATGCTACTTGCCATACATGAGTGTATCCTATGAAAGCAAAAAATGAGGTATTTACTTGTTTCAACGGATTTTTAGCTATAGTTTTTTGGAAACAAGTTTTCGACTCTATGCATAGATCATGGTGGTGAATACATGTCACATGGGTTTAATGCTTTTCTTTGTGAAAGAGGAATTTTACACCGATGTACAATTCCATATGCACCTCAACAAAATGGTGTTGCAAAGTGCAAAAATAATACATTGCTTGAAATGGTATGGTGTGTGGTTCAAGGAAAGCACCTTCTTGACAAGTTGGATGGAAGCAATCATGTGTGCAAATTGTGTATTGAATCATTGCCTTTCAAAAGCATTGAGATTCATCACTCCTTATGAGGTTTGGAATGGACATAAACCTATGATTGGTCATATGCACATGTTTGATTGTTTGGCATATGCTCTTATGCCATCACATCAACACCACAAACTTGACGAGAATGCAAAGAAATGTATATATTTTGGTTATAGTGTTGAAAGTAAGGGATATCATTTGTATCATCCATTGATGGACATAATTATTATGAGTTGTAACGTGATGATTACCTCAAAAAATGTGTTTTTACACTCGTGCCTTTGTTCCAAACTAGTGCGCTTGACTATGACCATAGTATGGTCTGACATTTACATGACAATTAATAGTGAACTTATTTGAATGACGATTAGTATGCATGGATGGACATGACAATATATATTATAAATTTTACTTGGTAAATATAGCAATAATGGTACATACATATCATATATTGGAACGTTTGATCAATCCGCATGTGCATACATGCAAGTCTTGAACACTTTTTCTATACATAATATTTTTTAAGTGCATAAGTTGAACACTTTCTTTATAGAAATTTTTTTATGTGCGCAAGTTGTTGCTGTGCAAGTTTCTATGTAGAATTCTAATGCAAAAAAAAAAAAAGCACAAAACTAGGTCGAACTTAAATTATTTTTCATCAACCAATGCATAAAGATTATACATCAATCGAAGAACATTATTTGGATAGTTACATAGATATGCATAGATTAAATGTATCATGCCACAACTCACCCTCATGACTAATGTCAAGAGCTATATCATTCTATGTTGGTCGCATTGTAGTGAAAAAGCTAAATTTCCAAACCATAGACTGCCTTCTTTGTATAATGATTTCAAATTTCAACAGCTCCGAATATAAAATGCATTATACATGTGAAGGCATCGGAAAGATGGATGTCCAATGAGATTTGTAGGTGAGTCCTTTGTATCCCATGCCCAGTGGACACAAAGGGATTCGGTCTATCTTCTAGAAATGGCTTGGCATGGCCAATTAGAGTTGAACTTCACGTGTCCTTCTCTCCTTCCAAACTTATTGCATGCAACGAGATGGTCATGGAACTCCTTTAGCCACATTTTCATGCAAAGCGGGGTGAGTGTGTGTTGCAGCCGACTACCTACTTCTCTTCATGGCAACCTTTGGACTCAACTTGACTACAAGAATTTGGTTTCAAGGCAATACGCTCCCCACCTTCTATTTTCTACACACACATGAATGTCTCCCATGGGTGATTGGCTCCATGGTGCAAGTGACGGCCTCCACAAGGTTCCTCGGAGGTCTTGGCCTCCCTCCCCCAAGCATAGTGGCTTGTGTGATTGGATGAATTCCCCTTGAGGAATGAGAACCGAAGGCCTATGAACCCCCACCCCCTTCTATGAGCGCTGATGCATGAGATGGATACCCTCAACTTACCTCCATTGAACCAACTTGTACCAAGATCATCATTATCTACCAACAACATGTGTGTGTGCCTACCAAGAGGCATAGTCCTTTGGTTTTGACCCCGTTTCTTTTGCAACACAACTCGTGCACGACCCCTCTACATAGTGCAACCCTCATCATGATCACCCTCAACTTTGAATCCTCGACCTTGGGTGCAAGCCTTGCATGCAGTGCGACTTCTTGGCATGGGAACCTCAACATCTTGGGTGCAGCCCCTATACATGGAATGAGCTCTTTGGTATGACCATCAACACAACTTCGGGCATGTCCCCTTCCGACTCACAAGGGATTTTCCTTGAGCCATAGGGCCTCTTGGGCCTCCATCGGTACTTCATTAGGTTTTTCAAGACTCTTGGGCTTCATGGGCTTCTTGGACCTCTATCGGGCATCCTTTAGACCCCATCTAGTTGGCATATCTTTCAGTCTATCCCCAAGGACAAAAGGGATTGGGCTCTCCATGAGGCTTCGTGCCTCATGCATTTTCCTTCAAAGAGTGAAGTTCAAGCATCACTTGATGCTCTTCCTTTGTGTGAAAGAAGCCAACATTATTCTCAATGAGGAGACAACTTTGGCAAAGGCAAAGCTTCAAGTCAAATCCACTCCATGCAAAGGGGACAACACTTTGGCTTATGAACAATGTATCCTTTGTGGTAAGTCGAACATATCGGAACAAACGACTCCGTTCTGGGAAACTAGGCTCACCTCGAGTCCAAGAGTGAGGTTGAAGATCCACTCCTAGGAGGGGACAAAGATGAAGGCGTGTGGTCAAGTGGCAATTTGCTTTCAAGTTTTGCCATGTTCTGAACCAGCTCTTCTCAGCAAAAATGCTTGCTTGAGCCAAAGTATGTCAAGGAAAGATCATCTTTGAAGAGCACTCCTGTGGGGCTAGAGGCGACCTAGACCACACATTCGTGTAAATTCAATGTAAGTTCATCAGTTTGCTTCGAGTCCTACTACAAGTCCTAAGACCCTCACCTCTTTATCTGTGTAGCTTTTGGGAATATCTTGCTTATTAGTTTGCTTGATAGATTGGCACAATTCTTCTAAGCTCTAAGGACACCACTCAACCATGGGCAAGAACGCTTAGAAGGGTCACTTCCTTTCCCTTTGTTTCACTTTCTAATGATGACTAGTTTTCCTCCTCTTAACACAAATAAAGCTTGAAGCTAAGTATGCATGGGCACTTCAATTTGCGAGGATGCAAATTCTTCATAGTAGGGGTGAATGTTGTGCTCCATGGGTGAGAACCACGGGGTGATGGCCTAAATGAAGGAGTGACTTCCTAATCCCGATCTTGAGCTCCCCTCGTGTCTCGCACATGTGGGTGAGTCCTCATTACCCAGAGGGAGATGACGCACTATGAAGCATATGTGTTGAGCCTACTTCTTTGAATTCGATGTCGGCTTCAATTTGACTTTTAAGTCAAGTAGATTTCCGATGACAAGAATGCTTCCCCAACCTCTCTCTGAGTGCTTGGGTATCAAATATTGCCTTCTCTCCACGAGGATAGGACCTATGACCCAGAATGGTGACAAATGTTGATCTAATCTCTCTCCATGAGGGCTATGTTTTGGCAAATCATCATCACGGTTTACCATGAAATAACCCTGAGAACAGGCCATGAACTGGTCCAAGATCTTAAACACTTCCGCTCCTCCCTAAACGCTTTTGCTCAAGGCAAGGTCCGAAGCCCGTGGATAACATGGACTACAATGTATGGTGATAAAGAACACCAATGCAATATTGGGATTCAATAATGGAAGCAAAGGAGACGATGGGTGAAGTGGACACACCTATGAGGTACACTCGTTGCTTCAGCTACAAACAAGAAATTCGAACTTCACAGTGCTTTTTTAAGGGCTCACATCCTGTACGTGGTTAGCGTATTTTATTGCCCATTGAGAGAGAGAGAGCATAGCCAGTTCATATGTGTTTTCCACCGCTCTTTTGTGAACGCCTTACAAAGAAGTGACCTGCTAACCAGCCTCCAAAGGGGACTCCATAGCTTTACCCATAAACAAGAGATTCAAACTTTACACTGTTTTTCTATGAGCTCGCATCTCATTCGTTGTAAGCATTTTGATCGCCTGTTCACAAAGGTACAGCGCTGCAAGTGCTACAGAACCCACAACAACAGAAACCAGCCTCCATGGTCTGTCCAAGATTGTGAGTGGTATAACTACAGAAAGCAAAGCCAGGATTGCAGACATCTTCTGCACTGATTTAAGTTTCCGAAACGCTGCTCTGCATTTTGAGCAGTGAACAACATGCCGGAAGTACCTATTTGTGAGGTCTGCTGCGAACATCCCCCCAAAAGCCCCCTTCACTGGTTGTGAAGATGCAGTACGTGCAAGGAAACCTGCAGGAGCTGCTTCCAACAATGCTTCTTTTGAAGGAAGAGACAAGCTTCTGTGACCAATATAGTAGGGCATTCCATGCCCCACTTTGTCTAGCCATTTCCTGTACTCCAAGACCAAAACATCTGATGATTTAAGATTGAGATACAGGCGACTTGTTGGCACCCCTTCTCTCAAAAGAACTTCATTCTGAGAAGCCAAGAATCCCATGTCCTGCTCAAATACCTTGTTCGAAACCTGATGAATTAGCCATTCAGGTATTGCAGAGAAGAGGCTTCGCTTTCCAGTTTGTGCAAACCGAGCTATCAGCATTGATTTTCCTTGTCCTGCTGGTGTGCACATGAAAATTGCCATGAACCTGACAGGGTTTCCATCCTTACCTTGTATCTCCCTCTCATTCTGAATTATGCATGGAGCTTGAAATCTGAATTTGAATGTGAAGTCATCTTTACTGGACTCTCCATATCTGCCACAGAATCCCCTTGGCGTCCTCTCAACTATTTCGAACTTCAGTGCCTGGGCGTTTTCTCGCTTGGCAGATAGGTCTGTTCGATCATGTGAGATGGGAATGTGTGCAGGGTCCATAAGATTTTCTAAGAGAATGGAATGATCATAGGGCAAAACATGAATTGTGGAAATATCCATATTAGTAGGATCATCAAATTGATCAAAATGTGGAATGTTTTTTACGTCAGCTTTCTTCTTGTCTCCCATCCATATCCATATAACCCCTTGAGAGTTATGCACAGTATATGAACGAGCACATGCAGCTGCTGGGATCTTTGCTCCTGCAGGAAGCTGAAGAGAAGTGGCGGAATGGATACAAGATCAACTCTAATATACAGGAAAGAAATATGACAAAGTAGAAAAGTCAAACAGCAAATGAATCGCTTGTTTCTCTAGAACCTTGATAACACTTCGTATTTTGAGAGAGAGAGAGAGAGAGAGAGAGAGAGAGAGACAGAGAGAGAGAGAGAGAGACCTGTGGAATCCTCACGCATTGACCATCACCTTCAAACTGCCAACCATGATATAAGCACTCCAATCTTCCATCCATTAATTGCCCCTCAGATAGTTTTGCCAGCCTGAAATGCAGACGTAAGTTTTTATCTTATGGCTAGATATTGCATCCCCATCACTAATGCCCAGGCTAGAAACTAAGTATAATGTCCAGGTTAGAAACTAAGTTCCAATATATCTTTGCTAAATATCATAGCGTGGAAAACTGCATGTAGAGAAAACCATATCAAGTTCTATAACAGGAGACTGGATACTGAAGCAGGAGTACCGGATGCAAGCAGGCAGCAGTACAAGGTGGTTAGGTTTTTAAGGTTCCTAAGGTTTGGTATGGGTAAGGTACATGAACCGAATCTTACCTCCAAGGTAAGGTTCGTAAGTTATGCTAGCCTACATACATGTAAAAGTTACACATATATATTACAATGTTGAGTGAACATATACATATACTAATATATATGTATATGTATGTCCATTGATTCAGAAAGCATTTTAGACGAAAAGATTTAATATGCTCAATGTATTTTATCCCTGAAATACCTAAAAAGTCAATTAATTATCCAAAACGAATTATCGGATCATAAGGTTCGAACCGAAGGGTACCTTATGAACCGAATGGGAAAACCCACCCGGTTCACGAACTGCTGCAACTATGCAGCAGTACAAGCTTGTCTTTCTCGTGCAACAAGAGGAATAACATGGTTAAGGATGCCAAGGTTTGAAGGTTACGATAAAACAACAACTAGGTAAAAAGATGTATGGTCTTGTTAAAAGGAAGTTTTATTGGATGAGACTTCGTTAATACATCTTGGCATGTGTTAATGGAATAACATTGCAAAATAAAGTTCAAAGATATGCTAATAGGAAAGGAGAAAGAATCTTCATGGACTTCATAGTAAGATTACTCAAAAGTTATGGAAAACTTATTTTGGGTGATTGACAATAGATTAACCAAAGTAGCTAGGTTCATTCAAATACATGCTATAACAAACATCCCAAAATTTTCTAGATTGTTTGTTGAGATTCTATAATAGTTATATGGTCTACCTTTAAGCATTGTACCTGGAGAAAGTTTAATAGCCATTTTTGAAGAGAAATCTTCACAAAGGTTGGACATTAAACATAGCATTAGTATCATCAAATATGGACAAACACTTCAACAAACAAAAAACATAAACCAAATCGTTGAAGTCATTCTCCAAGAATATGTAAACAAAAAGAATGCTAACCAAGAAGAGCACTTGCACGTAATAGACTTTGTATATTATAGTACCAAACATTCGTCCAAAGGATATAATCCATTAATGTTCATGTAAGCTTCTCAACAAGAGCTCCTTTTGAAGTAGCATAAAGGTATGAAGAGTCAAACCACACTGAATTTCTTGGAAGACATGGACAATATGCCTAGATTTGCAAAGAAAAGCATTAGAAAAGCCCAACTTAAATTCAAAACATATGCTTTTTGAGGTAGGAGCTCATATCTATATCTTAGAGTTCTAGTTAAATCTAAGACCCCAAAGACAACACCTTGTCCAAAATTATCCCCTAGGTATTTGATACAATAGTTAAGAAGATAGGCACTCCAAATTCTACATCTGATACAATCGTTAAGGAGATAAGCACTTCAAATTCTATCTCTGATTCAGTTTGCTTCATAAGTTACCCTCAAATGGATTTGCATTTACTACACAAGCGATTATTTACATGACTGTTTGCGTTCCATAGTACATACTCTCCAAAATAACTCGTGCGAGATGAAAAATGGAACGAGGTTTCCATTGATTAGCTATCTTCAACACAGAGCATTCATTCGATACAGTCCATCTTGCTCACTGCCTATACATACTATGAAACAGATAAAGCAAACAGAGTATATATGATATAGACCCATGAAACAGAAGTATTTCTTCAACATGATTCACCTGTGCGGGCATCGATCTTCATAGCACCGAAGGTCACCCGCTCCATCGTAATACAGAACGACTTGCTTGTGGAAAATGGACAGACCTGTAGAAGAAGTACAACTCAGTTCTTCAACAGCGTCAGGCATGTAGTGCCAAGTGATCAGCTGCTAGCTAGAAAGGGAAAGAGAGGAACCTAGAGGAGCGTCGCGGGGTAGCTCATTGGCAAGATAGAGGGGATACCACTCTTCCTCCCAGTTGTACTCAGCCTTCTCGAAGGCGTCGACAGAAATAACTCGACTGATGCGTGGATCTTGATGTTCTTCTTCATCTTCGAAGATTTCTGATGCGGAGCCTGTCGAGGAGAATGGTGTGTATGCAGCAACATGGCCATGGCTGCGCCGGACCCTCTGCGAAGAGAGAAGGGATCTCTTGTCGAAAGAACAAGACCGTCTGTGCAGTTTATGGACACCGGTCACAGCGAAGCAATCAAGAGCTGTTCTGAAAGGGGTGCACTGCGTAACATCCATCGCCGATGCGGCTGCTCTGAAAGGGTGCTGCACTGTTTAAGATCAATCGACGATGCGGCAGCTCGCTATGATGATAATCTCAGAAGAAGATAATTGATAGCAGTCTGCGTTGTATGTGTCAACATGTCACGTGAGCACTGAGCTCTTGAGGACCCAAGCAGAGGGTGGCCAGTCGCCGGGCTCGAAGACGTCGTGAGTCGTTGGACATTGTGGATCGTGACACGTGCACAGCCTGAATTTAATGACGCATCCGCTCAAAATGAGTTTCATCACTTTAAGAGCCGGTTCACACAGACCCGGCGGAATTTAGAGCTTTTTTGGCCATGTTCCGAGTGGAAGAGTGCGAACAAGAGTGTCACCCCTTTTTATGTGTTCAGACAAGAGAATGGAACTATATGTGCAAGAAATGGTGCTGCTGCCCTCTCTGAACACTATGTGGAACATATATAATAAAGAACTATGAATACTTATCACTACTGGATATTAAAAAAATGAATAAAATATTTATTTTTTTAATGATGTGGAGCTTGGTACATTATTTTCATTGTTGTACCATGACGTGGAAAGAATTCTGCTGGCTGCCTCCGCCCTCTGTGAACACGAGCCGACATATGTAAAAAAGTGATTGGATATTGATGGTCTGAAGACTCTGCTGCCGCCCGTTGTGAACCTCGTCTAAATCGTAAACTTCAAACTTCCCAAAGCTTTTGAAAAAAATCTCATGAGTGTCCGAAAACCGAACGTGAGATGGTTGGGGTCAGTGTTGTATTTTGACGATCTACCATGCCTTTCAATTTTGAAGGCTATCCACACATCGTACCTATATTTCATATTTTTAATGTATTTTTTGAAGGCATATTAAAATTTTTTACCTTATTTTACAGTTGAAAACGACCAAAATGGGTAATATGGCCGTCAAAAATCAACACTGGTTGGGGTGGAGGTTTTACAGTTGAAAACGACCAAAATAGGTAATACTGCCGTCAAAAAGTTGAAAACGACCAAAATGGGTAATACGACAGTCAAAAATCAACACGGGAGTGGAGGTTGTGTGTTCAATAAATTTAGAACTTCCCTAATCTTTTGAAAAAATCTCAAAGTTGTGTGTTATGTTCGAGAAAATCCTAAACATCAATTCGGTAGATGTAAAAATCCAAAACATCAATCAATATCATGTCCCTATCATGTACTTTCAAAGGGCAAAAGTGCTTTGAAGACGTATCTTGCTCTAAAAATTGACGGGAAGATTTCCCATTTGACCTAAAATAAAATATTCATCAAATTTAAAAAAATATATATTTACAAATAATGGATCTTTATTCGTGGCTCTAGCACAAAATCAAAATCATTGAGATGGCGTCATTCATTACTTAAAACAATAACACAATTCAAATGGGGTTGACGCTCTGAAAGTTCAAACGTCGCGGCTATGGCGGATAACAGAGAGCACACGCAAGCTCAGTGCAGGTTTACATCCACGTTGGTGATGAAGGTCGCTCGAAAAATGGCGAAAGTCAGAAAGACAGAACTGCGCGGCTATGGCGGTCCCTGCTCGAGGCAACGGTGCTGCCTTGGGCTGTGCTTTTGAGGGGGCCGTACGTAGAGTTCAACCCTCTCAGGAGCCGCGGAAGCAGGTGTTCAACCGCAGCGTCTGTTCATTTTTGCACGCCAACAGCATCGTCTCTAGCAACGTCAGTGTCGTCAGAGCATTGTTCAACAGCAACGTCTGTGTCTCCTGGAATATCGCGATCGCTTCCCCGGGGACTGGTGTCGCGATACCTCCGTTGGAGGTATCGCTGACGCTTCCCTGGGTGGAGGCTTGATCGGGTACCTCCCCTGGCGGACAGAACGATCGCCGATCGCCGATCGCGCGTGTACCTGATATCGCCGCACTGTTCGATCGCTCCTGGTGGGTCTGCGGTATCGCGGGCGCTCCTTTTCGGCGATCACGCCCCCTTCCGGTGTATCGCCGGAGGAGTCGCCGCCTCTCCGGGTGTCGCCGGACGCCAGACGCCCGGGTACTCTTCAAGACGGCGATACCTGCCTCCCCTCGATCGCGATACCTGACTCCTCCCATCAACGATGACTCCTCCCGACAATGACACCTGGCGTTACCTACCTCTCCACAATCGCGATACCTGACGCCTCCCGTTAACGATACCTCTCCTCGATCGCGATACCTGACTCCTCCCGTTAACGATACCTGGGGCCGATCGTGACCGCCGGGAGCTCCAAAGTTTGAGAAAGAAAGCTTATTTAGAAAAAGAAAAAAAAAAGAGAAGAGAAAAAAAAGAAAAAAAAGAGAGAAAAAAACAAACAAAACAAACAAACAAAAAGAGAAGAAAAAAAAAGAAGAAGAAGAAGTGTGCTCCCCTCTGGTGTGCTTGGTTGCGATGTAATCGGGGGGGGGGGGAGTTTTCCTTGTGTCTTGTCTCCATGTTGGAGGACTTTGCCGTTGGGAATTGATAGGTAAAAGTGGTGCTTTTTCCTTCGGCCATGGATGTGGCTTCACCCTCTCTCGTGAAAAGTAATCGCCCCCCCCCCCCCCTGGAGAGACTGGCACACTGGCCGCTCTGCTAGAGGGGGGGTCATGTGCCGCCCATGGGGCATCAGAAAGTTTTGAATCCCCCATCGTGTCCCTCAGTAGACCCGCAGTTCTATCTGCTCAGGAGGAGCTCAAGAAAGTTTGCCTCGTCGGCCAAGTGTTTGGCCCTAGGCCCCCGCTCGAAATCGTGCGACAATGGCTTCGAAAAGAGTGGTTCCCTCGAGGACTAATTGTCAGCAAATGCCAGTTCTTACCAGCAAACCACATGTTGCTAGTTTTTGAAAATGAAGAGATGGCGTTCCAAGCCCTAAGCGTTGGCACCTGGCAGCTCGGTCGGGCGACCCTGTGCCTATTCAGATGGTCCCCGGACTTTACTCCTGACAAATCAAAATCACTTCGGTACCCTCTTTGGGTTGAGCTCCCTAACCTGCCATACTTCTTGTACAACTTCGTGTGGGACATTGTCACTCCTATCGGCAAGCCATTGGCGTCACGCGAAGACATTGGCGGTCTCATCTATGAAGGTGCAAGACACTCGTTCAATGCTAGGTGGCATCCACAAATCTGCGTCGAGGCCGACCTCAGTTCGCCGCTTCCATCAACGATCAAAGTGGACATGGGCGAAGGCGAGGTTTGGGAGCAGGACATCACCTACAAAAACCTTCCCAACGCGTGCTTTCGTTGTGGTCAGCAAGGTCACAGGATTAAAGACTTCCCTCTCAGGCAAAAAAACAAGCGATTCCAAGAAGCCTCCAAAACTGCTCAAGACAACTTTGGCGATTTGACCCACTCGTCCAAGGAAGGGGAAGGCAAGGGCCTCCTCAACCCACAAGCTGACGCGGATGGCTTTACTGAAGTTAGAAGAAGAAGGAAAAGAAGTCCGAGGGCCAACGGTGAGAGAAACAACCTGTCAATTACCCCACACAGCAATTTGTACTGCAATCTTGGAAAGGAGATCAACGAGCTTGACTACCCAGGCGGGAAGCCACCTGAGGTAGACACCTACGACGAAGCCCTAGAGATCCCTGACAACAAAGAAACCCCCCAGGAGGGCTACACCACAAGCACAGAAGATGGTTTCACCACTAGTAATGAAGACAACATGGATAGTGAAAGCTCCATCATCGGATCGACGATCCCGGAAACGGTACCGAGTACGGGGCCCAATTCTCCCCAGCAAGGAGCATCCCGCAAAGGAAAGCAGCCTATAGAGTTACCTTGGAAAAGCCCCCACAAGAACCGATTTCTAAGTCGGGACCAGATCCCGGCGAAAAAGAAAGATGAAGCCAAGAGAAGAAAGGACAAGGCTCCCTCCCGCAAAGAGGGATCAACACAAAAATGATTGTTATCTCGCTAAATGCTAGAGGGCTAACCGACCCCTCAAGAGCGACCATCATTGGTCAATGGCTCCGAGACATTAGCTTAAACCCAGACATCATATGTATTCAAGAGATTAAAATTGACGGAGAAGACCTCCAGAAACGGCTCAGACAGGTCTCCTCGGCCCATGTGTGGATCCCAACGAAGCACCAGCGGGGGTCCGGAGGAACGGTTATCGGTGTTAAACATCTCTGGCTTGAAAAGCTTGAGAACTCCATTGAAGATGTAAATCACCGTTGGATTGCGGTTTCTTTTGGTGCTCCTCTTTGTGTTACTATGGTTTCTTTGTACGCCCCTAACGGGGATTTGGAGAGACTGAACACTTGGGCTTCTTTAGACTCGCTTCCCCACAACGTGTTTATATGTGGAGACTTCAACATGGTGGAGGACCCTATGGACAGATGGATGGGCAAGGGTAGGGTCATTGACAGTCGGGAGAAAGAAACGTGGGACATGACCAAACTCCACTTGGATCTGGTTGAGTTCAAAGACTCGAATGGCTTTTCTTGGTCGAATCTCCAAGCGGGCGAGGACCTGAGGAAAGCTAGACTCGATAGATGCTACATCTCTCAGAGGTTTACTCAACAGTGGGGCCACCCTACCATCACGCAACGCACTGACCTCACTATCTCTGATCACTACCCGATTGTTATCACTTTTCAACCTTCCAACAAAATCCGCAAGGCTCCGTGGTTCCATGCCAACGCTTCCACCTTCTCTCTCCCTTCTGTCCACCAAGAAATTGCCGATGTGTGGAAAGTGGCGTTCGCCTCTGGCTTGGCCCCTGCCAAGTGCTGGAGAAGTGCGGTCGACAAGTCCCGTAAGATCATGATCAGAACTAAGAAGATGCTCGAGACTGCGCGGCGTGCTCGTAGGGAAGCCCTTTACCACAGACTCTGGCGGCTCGAGGAGGAAGTGAACAAAGGAAAACAACATGCCCAGAAAGGCCTCAGAAAAATCAGAGCAGCGTTGAGATACGAGGAAGAAATACAAAGGAAAAACCTGCAAATCTTCTTCAAAGAGTGGTGGGTTGGCAAAGCCGACAAACCCACCAAAGAGATGTGTCGTATCCTCAAAAGGAAACACAATAGAGAGTCGATCCCCCTACTGCTAGACCCACATGGCCATGTATGCAATTCGGAAGAAGATAATTTCGGAATCATCGAGGGGCACTTCACGAGACTCCTGGGAACCTCGAACCCCCTTTCCCACCATAGAAGGGACTGTATGGCTGCCATTTCTAGGGTCTCCCCCCGGAGGATACCAACCAATCTCCACTCCCTGCTACATGCCCCTATCTCGGAATCAGAAATCATTGAGGTCATTGATGCCCTCCCCCTAGGTAAAAGCCCGGGACCCGACGGACTCACTAACGAGTTCTTCAAATCCTTCAAGCTGGTGGTTGCCACCCCTCTTCGGATGGTTTGGCAAGAAGCGCTAAAGTTTGGTGCTCTTCCTTCTTGTCTAAATAATGGAATTATCAAGTTGGTTCACAAGAAGGGGGAAAAGAACAGAATCGAGAACTGGCGGCCTATTACGATGCTCCAAACAGGATACAAGATCATTGCCAAAGTCATTGCCAACAGACTCTCGTGCCACCTGAGATCTTGGCTCAGTGAGGACCAAAAAGGTTTCATCAAAGGCAGGTCTATCCTGGAAACCATTATGGATATTTGGGAAGGTATTCAATTTGCAAATGAGTCCAATCAAGATGTGATCTTCCTCAAGATCGACTTTGACAAAGCCTATGACAGATTAGAATGGGACTATATTCTACAGTCGCTCCAAGATCTCGGACTTAGTCAGAAATTCACCAAGATGATCGCGACCCTTCTCGGAAACGCAACGACCCAAATCAACGTCAACGGCAAACTTTCGAAGGCAATTCATCTTAGAAGGTCGATTAGACAAGGGTGCCCCCTGGCCCCCCTTCTTTTTGCCATCGCCACTGAGGGGCTGAGCAGACTTGTGGCTCATCATGCGGAGGCTGGCAATATCAAAGGCCTCCGACTGCCTCACGACCACAATCAAATCATCATGAGACTTTTTGCTGATGATATGAACGCGTTCGTCCACAATGATAATTCCAGCCTGGAGACTTTCTGGAGGTGTCTTGCTACCTTTTGTGATGCCTCTGGATCGAAAATCAACCACTCCAAGACCGCCTTTAGGGCTATCGTGGGACAGCATCCTGACCTTCTCATTGATCATGGCTGTCAAATCATACCGCAGGGCCAAATCTTTCGGCTTCTTGGAATCCCCTTGGGGTTTGGCGTCTCCATGGAGCAGCGATGGAACTGGGTATTGGCTAAACTCGAAAACAAGCTTAACTATTGGAGAGGTATGCAAATCAATCTCGCTGGGCGGGCGATGGTTATCAACACGTTCCTCCTCTCTTCTACAATCTATTTCCTTTCTTGTTGGAGACCGAACGAGCAAGGCCTGGCCAAACTGAACAGTATTTGTAGAAATTTCCTTTGGACGGGCGACCATAACAGAAGGGGGGTGCCCAAAATCAAATGGGCCATCTGCACCAGCCCTAGAGATTGCGGAGGGCTTGGTATCCTGGACATTGGGTGTATGGCTAACAAACTGGCAGCCAAATGGATGATTAGGGCTTGGAGCAATAGGGAGGCCTCGTGGGCCAAGCTGATCTTCAGAAACAAGGATGAGTTGGCCCTCACGGGTCTCCCGAACTGGAAGAATCTTGACATCATGACCCTGCTTTTCTCCCCGATCCCCGTCTTCCCAAAAGGCTCCAATCTTGTGTGCTCCCTCTGGAAGGGCTGGAATAAAGTCAAAAGCTTCACAAGAATCAGTGAGGACTGGAAGTGGGCGGCCGGAATCAGACAAAACGACTCTATCTGGTTTCCGATTCACGGCATCCGGAGTGTGGAGTCGTGGAACATTCAAAATGCCAAGAGGCTATGGAACAAAGGATTCAAAAAATGGAAACACCTCTGGAAACATGACACCAACAACTGGATCAACTTCGAGGATATTGACCCTCACATAAACATCTCCTACGAAGAATGGAACACCTTGCAAAGCAGATGCCTCGCTTGGGATCGCCACAAGACGCGCCTTCTCATGGGACACGATTCACCGAACTCGCTTGGTCTCAAATGGCACAACGGAAATAGCCTACTCAAAATCCCGAACATCAAAGAAACAGCTGACCTCCAGATCAGCCTCAACAAGAAGTGGTGCCTGTCTTGGACGCGACTTCGGTGGGACATGAAATTCATGAGTATCTGGCACCCCCTTATCGAGATTAAGAAGTCTGTCCTCTTATGGCAAATTCTTCATCGAGGAATTTGGACCAACCACAAGGCTAACAAACTTTGTGGGATCCCTCCTTGGTGCAAACGCTGCCACCGTGCTATCGAAGATGTCCCACACATCTTCCTTACCTGCCCCAACTCCTACAGAATCTGGCAGACGGTTGGAATGAAAATCAGACTTCAAAAACAACTTAGTTGGAAACAAGTCCTTTTGGGAGAAGCGATCGGCTGCTCTGCGACTCTCTGGAACGCCATCAGAGGGGAATTCCTGTGGAAAATTTGGCGGGAGAGGTGTGCTCTCAACTTCGGCGATCCCCCCAGGGAGTGGTCGATTGAGAAATCTCTTTTCCTCTTGGGCAAAATGATAGTCAACAGCAAGAAGTCCCCCCCCTTCAGACACCATCAAGTTCTCCAGTTGATCAACAACAAGCTTAAACCCAAGTGGGCCCCGCATGAGGGCGATGAGAGGGTGATTAACCTTCTCTGTAACGCAACCTAGGATGCAATCAACCTTCCCCTGCTTTGTGGGATTTGGGGGGTCCCGTGGGCACTAGTCCCCTTCTTTTGTACCTTTGTTTCTTAATTTAATTCAAGTCCGGGAGAGTAGGCTATTGCCGAACTTCCTTTATGTTCAAAAAAAAAAAATCATTGAGATGCACAACTAAAGTATATAGATAACCACATATACAAAACATACATAGCTACAACAGATACATATTCATTGAGATGCACAACTAAAGTATATAGATAACCACATATACAAAACATACACAGCTACAACACGCATATATACATACATAGATGATAACATCCACATACATGGATACCCACTTGTATATATTTTTAGACATGTATGTATTTCAACACATGGATAGCAACATGTGCATATTTCTACACATATACAACAACCTCATATATATGTTTGCATACATGTACATATGCATATACAATGAGAAACACGTTAATAAACAACTATACCCACATGCACATAAACAAACAATGGGAGATCACTTGCATGCATATACATGATATATATATATATATATACATATATATATATATATATATATATATATATATATATATATATATATATATATATATATATATATATATATATATGTGTGTGTGTGTGTGTGTGTGCGTGCGCGCGTGTGTATGTATGTATGTGTGTGTGTGTGAGAAAAAGTACATGGATAAGGAGGTAGCCAAACATATTTATGCATAGTGAGGAGGTTTTTATAGTAACTCATCTACATCCTAAAAAATGGACTTCTTAAGACAAGTATTCTTCAATGTAATGGATGTGTCATATTTTTGTAAATCGTTATTTATCTAAATTGTCCAAATTGAATTGAGAATAAATATTCATCAATGCAATACAAGGTGCAAGATTTGTTGGATGCAAAGCAATGCACCCTTCTTAGAGCTAGCCCCATGCTTTAGATCCTCATGAGCTTTACATGCACCTAACAAACATAACCATAACACTGGAAAATATGTGAATGGTATGCAACGAATGAAGGTCTTTGGTTCATCTAAGTGTCCAACTCAACCCAAAATATTAATTGTGCAAACGTAATGATCCTTCGTGTATGTCGATCCATGACGGAAGTACATAGATGCAAAGAAAAACATACAAAATTCAACTAGCCATGCATGAAAGCAGATTGTTGATATGCAAAGACAAGTTATTTCATCAACCTCATTGTTTTCATTCCTCATATCTTGTCGAAGAGCACTATAGTTTCCATATATTTTCCACCAAGTGTATAGGAACCAAGTAATTTCTTACATGTTATTGTGCTCCTCAAAAGTATTATATTAAACACATTTCTTGCCTCATCAACGCATGCACATTTCGCATACATATTTATAAGATATTTTGCTATGACAACATTTTCATCTAAACACTCCTCCAGTATGTATTGTGAATCGAATGTCATTATCCCACCATAGCCAATAAAGCACAAATATGAAGAACACAAATGAATGTAATCTCATTTGAGTTTAATCCATTTGAATACATCCTCTAAAATATTCTCATGTTCCTCATTCTTAGCTAAGGTTCCAATTATAACTCTCAAAGGGATGGCATCCTCATTGGGTATACTCCAAAATATCCAAACTGCATCAAATAAGTAAAACCCATGGCATGCGGGCACTTGGGACTACCATTGACCAATGGTATGTGAACATTTGTAATACATTATTCATATATACTATAATTTAAATTGCTATATTATATACTATACGCATAAATATCCTCTTGCCTCCTTTATGAACGGGCATGTTTCCTCTTGGATATACTTGTGAATAGGTAATTTTCCCTCTAATTATAAAGAAAAAGGGATTATTTGATTTTGATATGGTTTATTTATTTTTTTAGGATTCCTATTTGAAGTATTTAAGAAAAGGGGGATTCGAGATTTCCAACGGACACAAATATAAGCTGGAGTAATATATTCCCAAATTATGGCTCAATCCTTGTGAGCTGTTGGACATGCTTGGGCAAGTGTGGCGAGTCCATCCATGTAATGCCTTAGGGTCATTGAAACTAGATGCCCTTGGGCACCCCTTTCCTTGTAATGCTTTGATAGTCTAACCCCTACTTTGTGGGATAGGGAAGGTCCCTTGGGTACTATGCCCTTCACTTGTGCAATTGTTCTTTCAATACATTCAAACCTAGAGGGGTTGGGCTTTGGTCAAACTTCCTATGAAAAAAATCCCATGATACTCATACGTGGAAGTTTGGATGTTGGGAATTGATCTCACAACCTCCTAGCTAGGAGTATGATGTGCTAACCACTAGCCCCAAAAGCCATGGATGAGGATTACTTCTTAATCCTCCCTCTTAAGGTATAGTTCAACCATCCCCTGCTAGGATTATGTGACATTCCTTTCCCCTTAGACTGAGCATTGCCCTCAATGCACTCATACAAACTGCATCTCTTTGTGCATCCACTTTCCATGTATGAGTGCTTCCACCAACCTCAAACTCTAGCACTTGGACCTATGCCACCCTCTGTGGGTGCCCAAATCCCCAAGCGTCTTCATCCAAGGCTAGTTTCACACCCAATATGGACAAGTGCCTTCTGCAAATGCCCATGAATTGAAGTGCCTTCACCTCCATCCTTCCCAAGTTCCTCAACTTGGCTCTAATACCAATGTTTGGTTTGAACTCACAACCTCCTAGGTAAGAGTATGATGGGCTAACCATGAGCCCCAAAAGCCATAGATGAGGATTACTTCCTAATCCTCTCTCTTAAGGTATAGTTCAACCATCCTCTACTAGGATTATGTGACATTGGACCACATATATGATTTCAATATGGTGTCCATGATCCATCCATAAATTTATCTTCATGATCTCATACATGCAAATGGATGCACAAACCATATGCATATGGAATTTTTAATGGATGAAGAATTGTTGTATAAATTCTTGTTTAATTTGTCATTAGCTCACTTCGTTGGTCCATTCATCTCTCAAGGTTGGGGGTGAGAGTTCAACTTTCAAGAGTTGGATACCTATAACCATTTGGATGATGAATTCTTAAAACCAGCACCTATAGGGAACCATTGGGTCTTTAGGTTACCCTGTTTATACCAATCATCTTGTCTAGTCTTAGGGCCATCCTTTCCCATTATCTACCTTAGCGAGTCTTTGGCCCTGACATCCTAATAGTTTCTACTTTTCTAATGCTTGCTTTGTGGGATTGGGGGGGTTTCATGGGTGCTATGCCCAACTTTCATTGTACTTCCATTTAACTCAAGCTAATCTCGAAGAAAACATCTCAATGATCAAACTTCCTTGAATAAAATAAAAATAAAAAACTCTTGTTTAGCCATTCAGGGTTGTAAATTTGTATGGGATAGGGTTAAAAACATTGAACTTGGACTAAAGATTCACAGTTCAAAACCTGCCAATGGATCTGATGTAAGCCCCTGAAAGTGGGGGTTTAAAGGGGTCCCTTGAATATGTGAATTGTTCTTTCAAAATTTAAGGTTAATGAAAGAGTAAGTCGAAGATTGAAACTCCCAAAAAAGAACTATGTTTAATATATTGAAGATGTCTAATATAGTAGTAAACACATTGGACTAATTGACTTTAGAAACTCAACTAAATCTATCAAGGTCTATGGTATGGTGATAAACACATTAAACCTTTGGGATGAAGGTTTACGGTTCAATATTTATAGATCGCTCCCTTAAAAGTGGATTATAAAGGAGAACCTTAAGTATGTGTGTGTGTTGTTCTTTCAAATTTTATGCCTAATTGAAAAGCAACTTGAAGAACAAGATTCCAAAAAGAAAAATGCTTACATCTTTTCAAGGCGGGTGGTGTAGGACTATCATTTTGCGCTTTGGACTCGAGTTCCAAGGTTGAAAACTCACCGAAAAATTGACATGAACTCCTTAAACTCAGAGATAGAGGGTCCCCTCTATGTGTGTTTATATGTGTGTGTGTGTTCTTCCCTCAAAAATTAGTGTGTTTATATGTGTGTGTGTTTGTGTGTGTGTTGTTCCCTCAAAAATTAATAGTCTATAGAGACAAAAAGAGTATATCAAAGATTGAACTCAAAGAAAAAAAAATTCTCTTACAAAGAAAAATAAAAAACCATAAAATCAAGCCATCATTTCTATATGCAATGATCTTTATAATGCAAGAAAACAAACCCAAAAGGAAGTGGATCTTCCGAAAGAGGCTTACAAGCTCTTAAATATTCTTTAAAACTCTCCTTAACTTTCTTGTGATTTGCTTTATATATATATATATATATATATATATATATATATATATATATATATATATATATATATATATATATATATATATATATATATATATATATATATATATATATATATATATATGTATGTATGTATATATATGTGTGTGTGTATCTAGGTCCTCCAAAATACATTGTGTAATTAGCATTGTTATTCCCAAAGTGTCTCAAAATTCAAAGGTATCAAAATGTGTGTGTCTTAAAATACATTATTTATTCACGTTAATTGAGACTATTCTCTACCTCACTAACAAGTTCATATGTTTCTCCATAATTTTTGTGTAGTGGATAGCGAGAAATTTGGGCATCATAATCAAATTCATATTTTTCTCTCCAAATTTTATTTCGCTATGGAGTTATAATTTTTGTATCAATTGCATCATTTAAACCTAAAATTTAGGTCTACTGTTTCCACACATAATTTTGGCGAAAAATACTCTTAAAAAATGGAAAATGTCTTATAGAAACCTTTCCAATATAAATAAAAATAATTGTGAAAAAACAATGATGGGACTTTTTTAGGAAGAATGGGGAATTTTTTTAGACCTTTGCATTACCATTTTCACATGCTCGAAGCATTGGCTTGAACCTTTGGTTTGAACCATTGGTTTATGTATTAATTAAATCATACACTATAAATGATGTTTATAATATAATATGTCTCATATCTTTTGTCTAGTGATGAAAAGTTAAAGTTTGATTGTTTAATAAATAAACTATTAGACATTTTTCCATAAGAATTTCCCCATGGCATACCACCTTCTCAAGGAAAAATTGATCGTGCCATAGACTTGAGGTGCTAGATCAAAATATAAACCCCATTCCCAACTCCATATTCGGAACGGAAAAAATCGAGAAACACTTGAATGAATATCTTGACAAAGGATTCATTCAACCTAGTCAATCACCCCAAGCAACTCCCATGCTTGTAGTGAGAAGGATGTACCAATGCGATTATGCATTGACTATTACGCTTTGAATAAAGTCACAATAAAAAATTAATTTTGAATGTTCTAGTTCTAAATAAATGATCTATTTAATCAATCAAAAAGAGTTAATGTTTTTTTCAAAGTTTAATCTTCAACAAGAATACCATCAATCAAGATGAAATCTATAGATATCCCAATGATAGCCTTACAGACCAAGTACAAGATTTTGAATTCCAAATCTTGCCATTTGGAGAAAAATACTCGTACAACCGTCATGAACGAAATGAATACCATTCTAAAATCTTAATTAGATAAATTTGTGGTTGCATTTTGGATGACGTTCTTGTCTATATAAATTATACAACTACCCATTTGAATCTTTTGGAAAAGGTTTTCTAGATCCTAAGAGAAAACAAGTTGTATGGAAAAGAGTGTAAATGTCAGTTTTTGCACCAGACATTGGATATCTTGGCCATATTGTATCTAAAAAAGGAGTACAAATAGATCTTGAAAAGGTCCAAGCTATTCTTAATTGGTCACAACCCAAACAAAATATTAGAATTACATTTTTTTAGGGGTTAACAAGATACCTTTAGATGACTGATTGAAGGGAAAACCTAAAAGGCTTACTTAGGGTATTGAATATGAAGAAAGTAAACATGAATGAAACTTTTGTGGTTGAGACAATTGCAAGTGTGTAGCCCAAGTATGAGCACCACCTCCTTTACTTGTCAATCCGTGGAGACGTGAGGAGGATATGAAGATCATGAGCAATTGTGATATGCAAATGTGAGTGACAAGCACATACATGCACACAAGGCAAGATAACAAAGATAGGAACAATGGAAGCTTGATTCTCAATAACTCAATTACACTCTTCAAGAAGCTCTCTCTCTAACTTGCTAACCGCAAAAATGAGCTCTCTAGCTCTTTTATTTTTCACTAGCTTTGGCCCTATCTAGAACTAGTCTCCGACCTAGTTAAAAGTTAGCTTTCAGGGCTTATTTGAGGGCTCAAATAGAGTCTAAAAAATAATGAACATTGGTATGCAGATACTTATAATAGTCCTCAAGCTTGGGGACTCCTTGGCTTGAAAAAATGGAGTTTCAAAAATCATTCAAACACGACTTTTCATTAATTAGTACCATATATCCAATGTAATATATCAATCATCCTGATCATCATCATCCACATCATCATGTAAGTGAAAAATAAAATTATTATATGAAATTTAATAATACTTACAAAAGCATTTGGATGATCTTGCATGTACTTACTTAGACATCGATATCCACAATGTGTAGAAAAATCAATTTCCTCTTTTGTAGGATATCGACCATAACTCTTTCATTGCATTGAAACAAATAAAAAGGATTAATTATTAGTGCTTTAACTAAAATAAAAAATATAATTTCAATAATACATATACTTACAAATGTAGCTACAAAACCATGATGGCCCATTTGGCCTAAATGCAATGTATGAATTGACATTTATAAATACATAGATTAAATGTAAAACATTTATAAATTATATGAGAAGTATAATTCATATTAATATAAACTATTAATTTGTATTTCTTCTGTTGAGGAAATGATTCTTGAAGATGTAGCTGTCTGTGAAAAAAACTACCACGTCTCAGGTGGTATGTTAGGTCTTCTCTTATTTTGTTCTACCATACAATATCTCTTGTTATTTTAATCTCAAACAAAAAAAAAGATCAAAATATAAAAAAAACTTTAAATTTATAAACATGCATACACATACACACATACATACACTTACATATACATACTTACACTTACACATACATACTTACATATACATGCATACACATACACATATACATACACTTACACATACATACATACGCTTACACATACATGCAAATACATACTAAAAATCTTAGGGAAATTTGTTACCATGATCTTAATTCATGCTCACACAGAGGATATGGGTGTTGAAAACATATTAAAAAATAGATATGCAAAGAGACGAGATAGAACATAGGATTGAGCGCAATCTCCCTCCATGCACTCTATTTTGACAGTCCACACAATGCATGTATTTATAGGATTTTTTATTATGTTGAAAATAGCAGTTACAATGAGGCAACTTCAAAAAGCATGTATGAAAGTAAAATTTTCTCTCTTTTTTGGAGAGCCTTTTCTTTTATTAACAAAAATCAGGTTCTATAGTGATCCTTATCCTAACCACTACTTTTACGAACTGCATCTAAAAATAGACCCCTTGCATGGGTTTATTTACAAACTATATGAAATATAAATCCAATTATTGATGTTCGGACATATTTAAATGGCCCATGCCCTTCCACGCCTTTCATGCTCTCATGAACCTTCAATTGATGTATCAAAACACCAAAACACATTAACAAATTAATAAATATCCTCCCATATTCATACACTTACACATATATACATACCCACACATACACATACACACACACATACCTGCATACACATACACATATACATACACTTACACATACATACATTTACTTATACATACATACATACACACACATACATGCATACACATACATACATACACTTACACATACATACATACATACATACATACATACATACATACATACATACACACACATTCATGCATACACATTCACATATTCATACACTTACACATATATACATACCCACACATACACATACATACACACATGCATACACATACACATACATACACTTACACATACATACATATACTTATACATACATACACACACACATACATGCATACACATACATACATACACTTACACATACATAATACACTTACACATACATACACACACACATACATGCATACACATACACATATTCATACACTTAAACATATATACATACCCACACATACACATACATACTCACACACATACATGCATATACATACACATATACATACACTTACACATACATACATACATACACACACATATACATGCATACACACACACACATACACTTACACGTACATACATACACATACCCACACATATTGAGATACACACAAACATACTAAATACATGCATATATACATACACTTACACATACATACATACCCACACATACATATGCATACATGAAAACATACATGCATACACATACATATATACATACACTTACATATATATACATACATACAGACATTTACACATACATACAAACACACACATACACATACCCACACAAATACATACACACACATAAATACTAAATACTAAATACATACACACATACATACATCATACATTTATAGTTTTGTATGTGTATTTATATTTCACAATGTATACTTGTGTATATCTAAATATGTGTATGTGTAAATGTGTACATGTGAATGTGTGTGTATGTAAATAATCAGATTATTAATGTTGTATCTTTATTTGCTACCAGATTCTGATCAATTAGAGGTCAATGGTATCAAGACAACACATCAAGAAATGATGCTATATTGCCTTAATGCCAACATCTCATCAAGATCAGTGGTGTCCAGGACAATGCATATCAGCTAACAAAATGTTCTTCTTGTATCCATACAATAAAACTTCTTGAAGAAGGTCTATGGATCTATGAAATATATCATTTCATATATTGAGATCTCAAAGAAAAGATCAAGCTGAACCTTGTACCAAGCTTTAAGCATCAAGAAGATTTCTTGGAGAGTGTTGACGATGATATTGAGACACCATACTTTGTGCTTCTTAAGAGGACTGGATCACATCGTGGCCATACGAGGAACAACAAAGGGTGCATCTGTGCATTTTGGAAAGCATTGAGATTCACAAGAGAAAGGTGGATCAGTATTTCTAGAAATTGACTAGAGGTGAGGAAGAACATGATAGGCTTATTGATATGAAGAAGAAAGAGGCGGATGAGATTGTATATCTTGAAGAGGAAATAGAGTCATTGCGGGTGCAAGCTGAGGATTTATATGGAGTTGACATGTCAAATAGATTTGAGGAAATTCGATGTGTTAACTCCATGTAAACCCTAAGCTCGCACCCGCAATGACGTGTGATATATGCAAAATGTGTTTATAATTGTGTATGCATGCATATGTATATATGTGTGCATGTAGGCATGTATGTGTGATGTGTATGTATCTAAATATGTGTTTTATATATATGTGTATGTGTATATACATGATGAGTATATATCTTTATATGTATTATGGTCCTCGTTTGATTCGAGTAGCTATATATAGAGGCATAAGGTTGGGAGGAGAGACATCTCTCTAGTAGGTGGTGGGAGGACTAGATGCAATGTGTATATATACTTCAACCATATGGCAAACACATATGGGTACGAAAGTAGGAAAAAAGCATGGTTGAAAATACCGTACATGTGTGTGTGCAAGGTTGGTTCTTGATGCGTCAAGAACCCTCTTTCGTGACTTTAGTTACTTGTACATGACTGCTAAGTCAGATAAGGTTTCTTGACTACACTTTTATTTTCAAGGCTCAAGTCGATTTACTTTATCCTATGTGTTATTTACTGGACTTGCATACATATATATGTGTGTGTATATGTGTGTATATGTGTGTGTGTGTGTGTATGTATATATATATATATATATATATATATATATATATATATATATATATATATATATATATAATACATACATACATACATACATACATACATACATACATACATACATACATACATACATACATACATATATATATATATATATATATATATATATATATATATATATATATATATATATATATATATATATATATATATATATATATATATATATATATATGTGTGTGTGTGTGTGTGTGTGTGTGTGTGTGTATGTATGTATGTATTGTGAGCCGCCGGAAAGGAACTCAAAATTTCTGTAATATAACCCTGAAAAGTCACACGCATACCGAAAGGACGTAGCGCAAATAGTTGTAACCTTTTACGATCTAATGAAAGAAGAGTCGCATGTGAAGCAGAGGGTGTGTCACCAGACTGTGAGTCTGGGCGAATGCTGGAAGTGGATCGCAGCGCAGTGTTTGATTATTCTGAGTTGTTATCTCTCTATTAATTAAGTTCAACATTACATTAAGTTCGATGAAGTATTGAGTTAACTGATGTTCCGGTGATGTGATGAACTGCATGGATATATATATACCTGATGGTGAAGAACATTATAGTGTGCAGTTAATTATCTTGTGTTGAAATATGTTGTAATACGCAGTCAGATAGTAGTTGCTGGTTGAATATGTTAAGTCTGTGAAATAGTATAGGAGAAATCTGCAGATCTGGGAAAATATAAATAGGGCCTCTGTTTACAGACCCCTAACCATCCCAAGAACCCAGTATTGATAATAGATTAAACAATAAAAGTTTAACACTTTTAACATTGGCACCGTCTGTGGGAAATGGAGTAGTCAGGTGAAGAAGACGGTTAAGGCTCGAAGAAGAATCCTTTGATATATGCCGGTAACACGTTCTGATGAATCTTATCCCAAATATCGAAGCGACCCACACCCCTAGGTAGTTTCGAATTTGTTAGGAACACCCTCTGGTGGTAGAAGTGAAGAACAATCAAGTTTGGTCGTAGAAGGTTCAATTCAACAAGCAAGTGGAAATTTCGATGGCAGTTCGGTGCTATGTAGAAGCAGTTCAGTAGAATGCACTGATAATCCGGTGTGTTCCGGTGATAGTCGAGTACATTCTAAAGACAATACGTTAGTTTTTGGTGGTATTTTGGCATTGTCCGGTGACAATTCAGCATTGTTTGGAGACAATTCGGTGATTTTCGAAGATAGTTTGGTATTGTCCGGTGACAATTCAGTACTTTTCGATGATACTACAGTATTGTTCGACAAGAATTTACAGCATTCACCGTTTTTAGATGCAAGTCTAGCCAATTTTGATACTACGGTTGAGAAGGGGCTACTAGATTTCGAGTTAAGTAATCAGTTCAGAGACATTTTTGGACCGAAAAGTTGGCAAAGTGACCACATGGTCCAGGGACATCAAGAATTCCATTCCCAAAGTTCAGGCAACATGAGTAGTTCCCAGCAACAATAGCAACAACAACAACAACAACAGCAACAACAACAACAACAACAACAACAACAGATTGTTCCACCGCATTCGATGCCAGTTGGAGTCACGTATACAAAATTTGGAGGTTTCCCGGGAGATGATCCCGACACGCATGTGCAGACATGTGAATGTAATTATGCAGTTTTGAATTACCCAGTAGACCCTGCTTATAAAGCCATCGTGTTCTAGTCAGCTTTGGTTAATGAAGCTGCTCGGTGGTTAACGGAATATGATTTGAACCATTCCCAGCAGTATGATGATGTGAAGGATGCCTTTCTGCAACGGTTTCGGTTAAAGAAAAACCCAGTAGAAATTTTTTATTATCTGTAGAATAATAAGCACAAGCCGCACCAGAATGTCCAGGATTACGCCATGCTATTTTTGACTCATTTATGGCAGTTACCACCAGTGCATGCCAATTTACCAAACGACGTTATCACTCAGTGGTTCATCAATGGATTAAAGCCCCAATTGAAACAGATCATGATCATACAGTGTGTGGGTGGAATGACTTTGGATGTCGTAATTGCTATGGCATTAGAATTAGAAAATAAAGTGGGTGGATTCACTAAGATCTAGAGTGGTTGAAGGCGTCCAGGCAATCCAATGAGGATCCTCTGAAACAGATTTACTGTACTAAATGCAAAAATCCAGGGCACAGCAGCTCAGCATGCGCTCTGAATCAAATGTATTGCACCATTTGCCATACAGCGGACCACACTACAGAGACTTGTCCGTATAATGCAAAGGTACAGAGCAGAGCCGCTGTTAATGCCATCATTCAAGAACAAGGGCAACCGGCCAGTCATTACACTTCAAGGAATACGGGCGTATAGCGACGGTTAACGCGATAGAATTTCGTCGCTATAAAATTGCAACTTGCGTCGGAATTAGCGTCGAGTGCGGACCGTCGATTATACGACGCAAAAAAGGACGGTATTTGCGACCTGGATTGCGATGCTCCCGTACAACGTCGCTTAAACGACGCTTGTAAAAGGCGTCGCTTAAGCGACGCTCTTTTGCGTCGCATAAGCGACGGTGCACACCGTCGTATAAGCGGCGCTAAGGAAATGTCGCTTATACGACGACGCATAGCATCGCTTAAATGACGATCTGTTGACGGACAAAAATTAAAACGTTGGAGGCTCTGCAATCGGCATTTTCACGCATCCGATCGAAGAGCTCTCCAACGTTCGCAATTGCGCTGCGCTTACGAGCTGAAGCAAGTATATGCAGAATTGTTGTTTTGCTTAAGCTCTCTGTTATTGTCTCCCTCTGTCTTTGTTTCTCTCTTTCTACATCTTTCTCTCTTTGAATTCTCTCTCTCTCTCTAGATCTCTCTCTCTTTAGATCTCTCTCTAGATCTCTCTCTCTCTAGATCTCGCTCTCTCTCTCTCTCTAGATCTCTCTCTCTCTCTCTCTCTCTCTCTCTCTCTCTCTCTCTCTCTCTCTCTCTCTCTCTCTCTCTCTCTCTCTCTCTCTCTCTCTCTCTCTCTCTCTTTTCTCTCTCTTTATTGAAGGTTATTCAAGAAGCTAACCAAGCAAAAACTATGGGTCACAATTGTAAGTACAATTTCTATTATTTGTAGATCATTTGAATTGTGTTATTTTCATTACATACCATACTCACACTTATTGATATGCACTCATACACTTATACATGATGAAAATGCACACACACATGCATATACCTACATATACACATATACATGCACATACACACACATACACATAGAGTTATACATATACACACACATACACAAGAACATGCACATATTGATACATACATATACACTTATACATGCACATGCATATACATACATATATGCACACATACACATGCACATACATACATATACACATATACATGCACATACACACACATACACATAGAGTTATACATATACATGCATATACATATACACACACATACACATGCACATGCACATACTCATACACACATATACACTTATACATGCACATGCACATACATACATATACACACATACACATGCACATACATACATATACACACACACATATACACTTAGGTACACACATATGAATGAATTATATAATTAAAGTATTAAAACACATGCTTAATATAAACAATAATAACAATCAATAGAACAAAACTCTTCATTACTTAATACCATACACACAATTCAAAACATAACTGAAATGAAAAATATATAGATAAATAAATATATATATATATATATATATATATATATATATATCAATGTAAATACATATAATCCAATGTCATAATCAACTAAAATCCTAATCATCATCATCATGATCATCATCATCATCAGCAATATCATGATCATCCTGATCTTCCTCATCCTCATCGTCATGATCACCCTGTGACGATCGAGATCGTCCCTCCTGTGTTTGTCTCTCCACCTCATCCATATTTGTCTCCCCATAATACTCCTGTATTACATATAACAAACATAAATCAATAAAATAATTAAAACATTCATAACAACAAAATAATTATATAAAATTTAAAAATACTCACAAAGGCATCAGGATGATCTTGTATATACTCGCTCAAACGCCGATATCCAAAATGTGTAGCATACTCGATCTCGTGTTTCGTAGCATATCGGCCATAATCCTTTTGCTGCAATGAAACAAATAAAAAACATTAGTTGCTTGCATTTTAACTAAAATAAAAAATATACTCACAATAACACATATACTTACAAACGTAGCTACGAAACCATTATGGCCCATTTGGCCTAAGTGCGATGTGTGGCCCGACTCCACTCTCTTCTTTGCAGCAGCCTATTTATTCAAGGAAAAAAATACATAAATTAAATTAAAAAATTACTAAAATATCTAAAAATTATAAATATAAACTATTAATTTGTGTACCTTCTGCTGAGGAAATGACTCCTGAAGACGTAGCTGTCTACGAAAAAACTACCACGACTCAGGTGGTATGTTAGCTCGCCTCTTATTTTTTTCGACCATACAATATCTCCTGTTAATTTAATCTCAAACAGAAAAAAAAGTCAGAATACATACACATATATACACACACATACACATACACATACACATACCCACATACACATATACATGCAAACATATACGCATGCATATATGTATATATATACACATATACATACATATAACATAAACACACATATACATATCCACATATATACATACACACACATGCATGCATATACACTCATTCATACAAAATACATGCATTTATCCCACAATAATATGTAGTTGTGTATATGTGAATATGTGTGTATGTATAAATGTGTATATGTGAATATGTGTGTATGTGTAAATATGTATATGTGAATTTTTTATTTATGTAGATAATCAAATTATTAATATCAAATACCATTATTTGTAGATTCTGATCAATCAGATGAAACTCCACCACCGTCTCCTCATCGTGCAATGACTTTATACTGTAAGTATATGAAATATTTAATTTTAACTATATTTGATGGATACATAACTTATATTTTTTTTTTTATGTTTCTTATGATGTGCAGATTCTGATCAATCAGAGGGTACTCCACCACCTCCTACCCATGCAACGACTTCACATGTGTCCTCCGATAGGAATTATGATGAATTTTACTATCAAGAGCATATTATATGTTGGTGTAACTCTTGTTATGACACGTATCGAAGACCACGACTGGAATGTATTCAACATGAGGCAGAGTATGGTACTTTTGAGCATGCACCATCACCTAGTCAACGTGATAATGCTTGGGTATGTATTTTCTATATATATTACTGTCATTATTTTATTTAAAAACTATGTATAAAATCAAATTATTATTGATATACAGGAATACTTGCTCGATGATGATGATGATGATGATTTTTCTCATAATGTTAATATACCTTGTACACGTCATGGACTTGCTGTTCATCAATTACAAGCAGAGGTTTCTAGAAATCCTCTACCTCCTGGTTTAGAGAATGAAACGGCTGGAGATTATCCATTGCCAGCTCGTGATCGTTCTTTAGTACAAACATATGATAGAAGAAGATATGGAGGATGGAATAGAGGACCACTTCCTTTAGATGGAGAGGTTTTCAACTTTTGGGGTAATCGCTATATGATTGCTCCATCCACTATTACTAATGCTGGTCGTGGTCTCTTTATTGTAGAGAATTTGTATGTGCCTCCGAACTCTGAAGTCACTCTTATGTCATTTTGTGGTCCTATATATGGATGGGGAGATTGGCATCGACTTTCACGTTATGTTCAAAGCATGAGTACTTATGGAATATGCTTGAACGCAGCATCTCTTACTAGTAGAAGGATTTTACATGCAGAAAATGAAAGATTATATATTGATGGAAGACCTTACACACATGGAAATATAGCAGGTTTAATAAATAGTAGTCGAGGGTTACATAATAGTTCAAGGACTAATTGCACATTTGAGGAGCGTGAAAATAGTCATGAATCACCATTCATGAGTAGAGATGTATCAAGATACATAGTTGTCAATGCTATTACTACATTACATGCTGGTGATGAACTATTAGTGAATTATGGATGGCGTAGACCTCCAAGAGCACCTTTTAGCTAGAGAGAATAAAAATTTTCTATCCATATTTAATAAGTTATATACTTAATTTTATATTTGAAGTTTAATTTTTATTCATTTATGGAATACTAATGAGTTTTATTTATATGTGTAGATTCCAATGTATGATGTTGATGATATTCGTCCACAACATTCACAATTACCAATAAGACCTCATTTATCAGAAGCTTCCATGAGAAGGCTACGCAAAACTAAGCCTGTGCAATATGCAAAGTTGAAAGATCTATATTCAAAAGATGATAAAGTACAAGATTTGTGTGACAATGATGAAGATGATAGCATGGCAGATTTTATTGAGGATTGGTATCAAAATGACAGTGAGAGCATGGATATTTCTAACAATGAGAAATATCTTCGAGAGGAATGTCTAAAGCATGTATATGAAGGAAGTCATTTGACACGACTAAATGCAAGCTTACTTATTCTCAACCTTCAAAATCATTTTGGATGGATTAATGTATCTATTTCGACACTATTAAGGTATAAATTTCAATTTTCTATCTATTTATATATATATATGCATAAATATATATACATATATAAATACATGTAGGTTTTTATTCTTACTTTAGATAAGGTTATAAGAACAAGAACTTGAATTGAATGGAAACTTTTTGTCCGCGCATCTTTTAAAACTATTAATGCATCTTTCCAAATATTCGCAATGGTGACCTGGATGAGTCGCATGCACAGAGGTTACTCAAGAGACAGCAATCTGATTACAATGGAGTAGTCCACTTTGTATCCTAAAGTTCAGATGCTCATCATTGACATGCAAGAGGTTTACTGCATACCCGAGAAATCCTGCTCTATCTTGAGTAACCTCTGTGCATGCGATTCATCCAGGTCGCCATTATATGAACATATGTGTGAATTGACAGGATACGATTGTTTTGCGTAAATATTTTGAAAGATGCATTAATAGTTTTAAAAGATGCGCGGACAAAAAGTATCTATTCAATTCAAGTTCTTGTTCTTACCTTATCTAAAGTAAGAATAAAAACCTGCATGTATATATGTATATATATTTATTTACCTTTTTTAATATATCTTTTTTTGATAAACTTACAGGTTATTATCTGAAAAGTTTTTACCAAGTCAAAATATTATCAATGTATACATGCATGTCCTAACGATTGTATTTTATATAGAGGTGAATATGCAGACTCTTTGACATGTCCCAAATGTCAATCTCCTCGATATAAGGGTGAAGAAGGTAAAATCCCAAAAAAGGTATTGAGACATTTTCCATTGGCTCCACGGATTAGACATATGTTTCAAAGCCCCGAATTATCAAAGCTTTTGACTTGGGGACATGATCACAAAAGTACTGATGGAATAATCAGAATTCCTCATGATAGTGTTGCTTTTCAGCATATTGATTCTACATGGCTTGAATTTGCACAAAATCCACAGAATCTAAAGTTAGGAGTTGCATTAGATGGGGTTAATCCATTCTCCATGAAATCCAGTAAATGGTCAACATGGCCAGTGGTAGTCATAAACTACAATCTTCCGCCATATCTTAGCATTAAAAGGAACATTTAATGCTTTCACTTTTAATCCCGAGCAAAAGACAAGTTAAAGATATGAATGTATATCTTGCTCCTCTCATTGAATATATTCAAGAGTTATGGAGAGGTATTAATGTCATTGATATATCGAAAAGCATCAATGAAAGACATATTACGATTCATGGTATTGTGGCTTGGACTATTCACGATTTTCCTGGATATGGCGTTTGTTCAGGTATTGATGTAATTTTTTTATTCAATATGCATGTAAATAAATATGATTTAATCTAATTATATTTTTATCATTTTCCATGATGCAGGAATATCTACTAAGGGTTATAAAGCTTGTCCATATTGTGGTGATTGGTTGAGATCAATCTATAGTAAGAATCTCAACAAAAATATTTATCTTCGACATCCACGATTCTTGCCTGATGATCATCCATTAAGATCTAAAAGAGAAGCGATACATTTTAATGGAAAGCTTGAAATAGGCCAGTATCCAAAACCTATGACGCCTATGGATTGGTATAAAAAATGGACAGATGGACCTCTGATAGATCCAGAAGCAGAAATCTTCAGTGATGATTCAGATAATGAGTATGTGAACAGAGGTAAAGGGAAATTGGCACTCGCAGAGAACATATCAATATGGTATTCTTTGGAGTATTGGAAAGAGTTAAAAGTATGTCATCTTCTTGATCCTATGCATATATTCAAAAATATTGGTTATTCACTATGGCAGCATCGTCTTGGACTAAAAGATACCACAACATCAAGGAATGATTTGAAAGATCAAAAATCCAAATCAAAGTTATGGCCAGTTTTTGATAGACATCGACAAGAAACGACTTATGCATCTGCTCCTTGGGTACTTACAACAAAAGAGATACAGACTATCAACAATAGAATTCAATTGATCAAGACTCCTACAAGATATGGAGCATCGTCTCAAAACATGTTTACTATGGATGATAAGAGCTTATCTGGATTAAAGACCCATGACTGGCATAACTTTTTGAAACATATTTTACCTTTGGTTATGGATGGATGTACAACGAAAGGAGTACGAGATGTGATCTATCGTCTTGGATCACTTATAAGGTAATTATGATACTTTTATATTTAATATGTATGAATATTGGATATATTTATTTTTTAATTAACTTCTTTACAATTGTTTTTATGATTTGTATAGGTGGATTACATCCAAAGAGATCGATAAAAATTCGATCCCACAAAAAAAACGTGAATGCAAAGAGCTACTATGTTTGATGGAAAAAGAACTTCCTACTTCATTTTTTGATATTCAAGTTCATTTACTAGTCCATCTTGTAGATGAGATAGAGATTGCTGGTGTTGTCAACACTCGATGGATGTTTTGGGTCGAGCGATTTATGGGAATACTAAAAGGTTACGTGCGACAAAGAGCAAAACCAGAAGGATCCATGGCAAAGGGTTGGATGCTTGAAGAGTGCATGTATTACGTTAGTGAGTACCTTGAAAGAATTCATGAAGAAGCTCCACGTGCATGGACCAACAAGTCTTCTTCAAAAATAACAGATGAGGTATTATCAGGTAAGGGGGTTCCATTCTTATTTACATTTCAAGAAAAAAATGATGTTTCTACTTTTGTAGCATATAATAGCAAATGCATGCAAGCATTCGTTAGCGAGTACGAGGAACTTCAAAGTCTCCAAAGTAAAAGGCGAAAAAACAAAAGATCTAGACGTAATCTCGATAATAATGAGATTACAGATATACCTTCTTTCACGGATTGGCTATATAGTCGTTTGGAACGCTCCAACGCAAATAATGAAGAAATCTCAGATGAGCAAAGAGAGTTAATGATAGGTTGTGAACAAAAGGTAATTTTATTAAAATATATATTTTATTTTTTTCATATATGTATGTTAGTTTCTATTTACTAATTGAATTTATTTTGCAGGCTCGAATGTTCACTAATATGTGGGCTTTTGGACAGCATATTAGAATCAAAGTCATTGATTCTTTACGTAAAACAGAGGGTTCTAGTATTGTTGCTTGTTTCAAGCAACTATCACGTGCTAGCTCAAAAGACATGAACCTTATAGATAGCAAACTTGGTTACATAGGAACTATTGTTGGTATCTACGAAATTTCATTTCGTACATTCAAACAGGTAGAAAAAAGTTTATATATTTTTTTTAGAGTTAATTATTTTTTTAAGCACCTAATAATGCGACGTTTTTGTCGTTATATATTTTGATAGGTCATTTTGAAGGTTGACTGGTATCGAGCGGAGTATAAAGGTAGTAATTCTACAATAAGAAAGGAATTATCTGGGTTTTGGGCAATTGATTCTTCCAAGGTAATGCGATCTACTAAAGAACCATATATTCTTCCTAGGCATATTGAACAAGCATTTTTTTATAAAAACCCAGATGCTCATCCTTGGTGGCAAGTCATTCATGTGCAACCTAGAGGTAGGTCATTGTTTGAACAGTTTATTGTTAGAGAGATTGAAGAAAGTCCTCTTGATGATTCAGCATCAGATACTGATACATCAACATCTGGAATAGAAATTAGACTCATCATACGTGATAATGATACTAATCTTTTTGATGAAGAGGATAATTCTCTACATGCTGATTCTACTGATGAGGAAGAGGAATTACCAGAAATAGATATTAATCCACCAACAGATGATGTGATTCATGAGAACATAGATTTAACAATAGAAGAAATAAATGAAATCAATAAGGATAATGAAGATGAGACTATATTGATGTCTTACCAAAATGATGGCAATAATGAAAACATATGAGCAGATTAGATAGTAACTTGAAGCTTCTGAATGGATATTAGATAATAGGTTTTTTTATTAACTTGAATAACGATGAATCCTACTAGAGAGATGAAATCATGTTCTTCTAAGTTAGAACATAAAGCTCGAGGGTATGCCTAATTATTTTATATATAGCTTTATCTTCGAGGAGTAAATTTTTATCATGTATGTATGCATATGTGTGTGTATTCATGTGTATTATATGTATACATATATTAGTATGCATATATATGTATTTCATGTATATGTATGTGTTTGCATGTGTGTGATAATATGTATACATGTGTTAAATATGCATATGTGTATATATGCATATGCATTTATGTAAAATATTCATGTATTCATGTACGTAATATATGCAAGTGTTTATAATTGTGTACATGTATATATGTATATGTGTCTATGTGTAAATATGTATGCATGTATATATATGTTTATGTGTGCATGTAGGCATGTACATGTATGTGTAAATATGTACATGTAAATATGTTAGTATGTATATATATATTTATGTGTGCATTTAGGCATGTATGTGTGATGCATAATATATCTACTCCATTTTATATTTATGTATCCTATCTACATGATGTGTATATATCTTTACATATAATGAATCATGATCCTCGTTGATTCGAGTAGCTATATATAGAGGCATAAGGTTGGGAGGAGAGACATCTCTCTAGTAGGACATCGGAGGTGTACATATACTTCAAACATATGGCTAAAAGGTTGAATTAGAGTTTTTAAATTAGGGATTTCAAAACCCTAATATCGAGATTAGTGCTCTCTCTCTCTCTCTCTCTCTCTCTCTCTCTCTCTCTCATATACATACATACCGTGCATTGTCACGACGATGCGCCATAAGTGTCCGCATCTCTTTTAAACACCATTTAAGAGACCACCCTCTCCCAAACTCTGTCTCAAGTGAACTGAGCACGTACTTTTTATCCCTCTCATCATGCTCACTACAAAAATAAAAAACATAATATAAATAAAACATAAGATATATATTTCAATTTATATATAAAACTTTTACTTACTTCCACGGTAAGTGGATAAAGCGCAGGTAAGAGTCGCATAGTGCACGCATTCTCCTCTTGAACTCCAATCCATTTCCTATGTATACAATATTCCCCTCTGGCTCTATGTCGCACTCTAGTCCTAACGTGCCTATGCATGTCCTCATAGGCAACGTCTCTACTCTGCTATCACGTGTTGGAGGTGGTATAGGTGTCCTGAAAATAGATAGATAGATAAATAAAAATATGTGCTATAATATCATTAAAAAAGTTTATGAAAAACAACATACCTATGAGCAGATAGCTCTCTTCCTGCGTGTGGATCCGCAGAAGAGCCCTCGTCTGATCGCGTAAGCATCTGGATCGTATAATCCAGCTCCTCATCGGACATCTCTGTGTAGTCCCGCATTATGGCCCCTAGAGTATCTGACGGAACTCTTGCTCTCATAAGACTTTTTATGAGAGTGAGTTTCGCCTTTCTCTCTCTACTGGGATCCATAATACCTAACATATAAAACAAAATGGTTAGAAATCAATATATATACGTGTATGTGTGTGTATGCATGTGTATGTGTGTGTATGCATCATTATGTGTGTATGTGTGTAGGTATATGTGTGTGTTGTCTATGTGTATGTGTGTGTGTCTATCAGTGTGTATGTGTTTATGTATATGTATGTATCTATGTGTGTGTATGTATCTATGTGTGTGTATGTATCTATGTGTGTATGTGTATGCATGTATGTATGCATATGTGTGTGTATGCATATGTATGTGTGTGTATGCATCATTATGTGTGTCTATGTATGCATGTGTATGTGTGTATGCATCATTACATGTGCATGTGTCTATGTGTGTATGTGTGTGTATATGTGTGTGTGTCTATGTGTATGTGTGTGTGTTTATGAGTGTGTATGTGTTTATGTGTATGTATGTATCTATGTGTGTGTATGTGTCTATGTGTGTATGTGTATGCATGTATGTATGCATATGTGTGTGTATGCATATGTATGTGTGTGTATGCATTATTATGTGTGTCTATGTATGCATGTGTATGTGTGTATGCATCATTACGTGTGTATGTGTCTATGTGTGTATGTGTGTGTGTATATGTGTTTGTATGTGTGTATGCATGTGTATGTGTATATGTGTATATGTGTGTGTATATATGTGTGTGTATATGTGTGTATGCATGTGTGTGTGTATATGTGTGTATATGTGTGTATGCATGTGTGTGTGTATATGTGTGTATGCATGTGTGTGTATGCATATGTATGTGTGTGTATGCATTATTATGTGTGTCTATGTATGCATGTGTATGTGTGTATGCATCATTACGTGTGCATGTGTCTATGTGTGTATGTGTGTGTATATGTGTGTGTGTCTATGTGTATGTGTGTGTGTCTATGAGTGTGTATGTATTTATGTGTATGTATGTATCTATGTGTGTGTATGTGTATGCATGTATGTATGCATATGTGTGTGTATGCATATGTATGTGTGTGTATGCATAATTATGTGTGTATGCATAATTATGTGTGTATGTGTCTATGTGTGTATGTGTGTGTGTATACATTATGACAGTGTATGTAAGCATGTGCATTATGTATGCATATAAGTATGTATGCATATGCATATGCATATGCATTATGTATGCATATGCATATGCATTATGTATGCATATGCATATGCATGTGTATGCATATGCATGTAAGTATGTATGTATGCATATGTGTGTGTGTATGCATATGCATGTAAGTATGTATGTATGCATATGCATATGCAATATGTATGCATGTATGTATATGCGTGTGAATGTGTGTGAATGTGTGTGAATGTGTGTGTACATGTGTCTGTATGTGTGTATGCATGTGTATGTGTGTGTATGCATCATTATGTGTGTATGTGTGTGTATGTGTGTGTGTCTATGTGTATGTGTGTGTATCTATGAGTATGTATGTGTTCATGTGTGTGTATGTGTCTATGTGTGTATGTATCTATGTGTGTGTATGTATCTATGCATGTGCATTATGTATGCATGTAAGTATGTATGTACATTATATGCATATGCATATGCATTATGTATGCAAATGTATGCATGTATGTGTTTATGTGTGTATGTCTCTCTATGTGTGTGTATGCATATATGTGTGTGTATGCATATATGTGTGTGTATGTGTGTATGTGTGTGCATATGTGTCTGTATGTGTGTATGCATGTGTATGTGTGTGTATGCATGTGTATGTGTGTATGTGTCTATGTGTGCATGTGTGTGTATATACTATATGTGTGTGTGTCTATGTGTATGTGTGTGTACCTATGAGTGTGTATGTGTTTATGTGTCTATGTGTCTATGTGTGTGTATGTGTTTATGTGTGTATGTGTATGCATGTATGTGTATGTGTGTGTATGTCTCTCTATGTGTGTGTGTGTATGCATATGTGTGTGTGTATATGTGTGTCTATGTGTGTATGCATGTGTATGTGTGTGGATGCATCATTATGTGTGTATGTGTCTGTGTGTGTATATGTGTGTGTATGTGTGTGCACGTCTATGTGTGTGCGCGTCTATGTGTATGTGTGTGTGTCTATGAGTGTGTATGTTTGGATGTGTGTGTGTATGAATGTGTGTCTATGAGTGTGTATGTTTGGATGTGTAAGTGTATATGTGTGTCTATGTGTGTATGCATGTGTATGTGTGTGCATGTATATGTGTGTGCATGTGTATATGTGTGTGCATGTGTATATGTGTGTGCATGTGTATATGTGTGTGCATGTGTATATGTGTGTGCATGTGTATATGTGTGTGCATGTGTATGCATTATGTGTGCATGTGTGTATGTGTATGCATTATGCATTGTGTATGTGTGTCTATGTGTGTGTATTTGTGTGTATGTGTGTGTGTGTCTATGCGTATGTGTGTGTCTGTCTATGCGTGTATATGTGTGTGTACATATGTATGTGTGTGTGCATGTGTATGTGTGTGTGCATGTATATGTGTGTGCATGTGTATATGTGTGTGCATGTGTATGCATTATGTGTGCATGTGTGTATGTGTATGCATTATGCATGTGTATGTGTGTGTGCATGTGTATGCATTATGTGTGTGTGTGTCTATGCGTATGTGTGTGTGTGTCTATGTGTGTATATGTGTGTGTACATATGTATGTGTGTGTGCATGTATATGTGTGTGCATGTGTATGCATTATGTGTGCATGTGTGTATGTGTATGCATTATGCATTGTGTATGTGTGTCTATGTGTGTGTATTTGTGTGTATGTGTGTGTGTGTCTATGCGTATGTGTGTGTGTGTCTATGCGTGTATATGTGTGTGTACATATGTGTGTGTGTGTAAGTGTGTGTGTGCGCATACCTGTCAATAGTCTCGCTTCTCTCTCTCCCTCTCGTGCGCTCTCTCTCTCTCTCTCTCTCTCTCTCTCTCTCTCTCTCTCTCTCTCTCTCTCTCTCTCTCTCTCTCTCTCTCTCTCTCTCTCTCTCTCTCTCTCTCTCTCGGTCTTTGTGTTCTTCCTCGCGTTCAAGGCCCGGCACAAATGTGCCGGGAGAATTGAAATTTTTTTTTTTACATTCCAGAGCGTCGCATATGCGACGCTCTGCAGTTTGCCAACGTCGTTAAATGCGTCGCTAACCAACGACGCTCCTAGCGACGCTTCTTGAGTAGCGTCGCTTATGCAACGCTATCGTCGCTTATGCGATGAGGGTCGGCCAAAAAAAAAAAATCCAAAATTTTTACCGTCGCTTATGCGACGATTTCGTCGCATAAGCGACGGTTTTTGTTTTTTTCCCGATTCGGGGGCGTCGCTACGCCCCCCTTTTTCTTGTAGTGTTAACAACAACAACCTAAAGTCACTTTAAAAAACCACAGAGAAGGAAGATACTAAAGCATGAAGTAAGCAAAATTCCATAATCTCCCTTAAGATTCACGTAAAACAAGCATGGTCTTATCTATGAAACTTCAAAGAAAAGACTAGCTAAGTACTTTATTAGAAATTATACTCAGATTCCTAAAGAAAAAGAACTTGGAAAGGTCCTTGTAAGCAAGGAAATCTCAACAACTCACTAATGCTCTAAAAATGATGCCATGATATCCGTTACAACAGTAAACACAAATTTGAATTTTTCTCTTAGCTATGAACTTTGAATATGATAATACTGCATTCTTTTTGAAGCGCTCGACAAGACGCATCTAATGGTAGTACTCTTAGCTGAATCTGACAAATGTGCTTTGAGTTATGAGCAAAATAGTGAATGGTAGGAAACACCAATGCATGCTCCATAACTCCTCAAGCCTCACACATGTACTACAATAGATTAAACACGAAGGGAAGGGGTAGACAATAGTCCTATACACACATTTCAAGAATCAATCACACACAAAAGCTCTTGGAGAAGAAGATAATCACCTGGAAAGAGACTAATTCAAAAATCAGCTTCAATTCTCATAATGGCAAAAAGTTCTTTACAAGAGTCACCAAGTGACTTATATACATGTGGTCTAAAATTGGTCTTTTCACACAAGAGACCGGCACTTTTATTGAAAGACTCTAATCTACTACGATGTTACAAGGATTATGTTACAATATTTGGGATTCATGCATCTAGAAGACTCCTCTAGTGCATTTACATGGCTTCATGAGATGTTTCATAGAACTTGAAGAAGAAAATTTATGCCCATAATTTGAAAATTTTTGGGGCTCCCTTTTCTATGCTATTTTTCTCTACAACACCGTTCTGAATGGTCTTCCTGATTCATATCAGAGTTTTGCTTCCACTCTTCCTTTGATGATGAAAGGAAATCTAAATGCCTTGACATTTGAGGAATTAGTCTCTACTATGTTACAAGAAGATCACTCTAGGAAAAAGAGCTCCATTATGCATGTTGCATATCAAGATTTCCTGGCTAGTCAAAAGGGCAAAGGCAGATGAAGCTCATCTACAAGTAAGCAAAAATTTACAAATGTTGCACATTTGAAGAAGGAAGACAAAGATGAGAAGAAATCATAAAAGTAGAAATTCTTTTGTAAGTACTGTAAAGGAAACAATCATATCATAAAGAACTATCCAAAATTGGCTGCAAAAGAGGCAAAGAAAAAAGAGGTTGGAATGGTTGTTGCAGAGGCCTCTACATTAAAAATAGAATATGCAAATCTTATGTAGAATTAAGAATGGATGTTTACTATTGTTTGCAGTTTTGACCCATCTTCTCATGAGTAGTGTATGTTTGCAGTAGACTCAGATGTTTGGTATTTTGATAGTGGGGCAACCAAACATATTACCTTGCAACACAATTTCTTCACTTCACTTGAGCCTACCCCTATAGGGAATAGTGTCACATGTGCAAACAACTCCTCTTATCCTGTCATGGGAGTTGGTAAGATCATTCTGACTACCGCTAATGGTAGTTCTTTCACTTTGTCAGATGCTTTATTTGTGCTAGTGATCAAGAAAAATATGTTATAGATTTTTGCATTAGCCAAGATTGGCTTGGTTGTGAAATTTGTTGATGAAAAATGTACAGTTCATGATATGTCAAATGGCAACATGATTATTGCTTCTGGCATTTTATGTTGTGGGCTGTATAAGCTCATAGACTATGGAAAATCTATGAATGATTCAACATGTGTAGTACATGATTCTCAGGTTATCTCATATGCAAAGCTTTGGCATGCATGTTTTGGTCATCTGAATTTTGCTAGTTTGCTATGCCTGCAGAAATCTGAAATGGTGTCCTCTTTGCCCAAACTTGAGGCACCCAAAAAACATATCTATGAAGGTTATATTTTGGGCAAAATGCAACATTCCTCCTTTCCGAAAGATGGTTCAGTTTGAGCTACTCAGAAATTGTAGCTTGTTCACAGTGATGTCTGTGGTCCTATGCAGACACCCTCTTTTGGAAACTATCTTTACTTCGTGACTTTCATTGATATATTTTCAAGGCATGCATGGGTATATCCATTGAAAGCAAAGTCCGAAGTGTTCATGTGCTTCAAAATTTTTTTGGTTTTGGCTAAAAAATTGTCAACATGCAAAATGGGCACCCTCCGTTTTGATCGAGGGGGGGAATATATGTCTTCTGACTTTAATGCATTTCTAGCTGAACATGTGATAAAACATCAATGTACAGCATCGTATACACCTCAACAGAATGGATTTGCTAAACGGAAGAACATGTCACTCATGGAGATGGAGAGGTTTATGGTCAAGAGTCAAGCTTTACCACATAGTGTTTGGCTTGAGGCTATCATCTGTGCACCATATGTGCTTAACAGGTGTCCCACTAAAGCAATGCAGTCTATCACTCCATATGAGGCTTGGCATGGTCGCAAGCCATCTGTTGCTCATCTACGTGTTTTTGGTTGTCTGGCATATGCATTAGTTTCTAAACAACATCATAGGAAATTGTATGATAAAGTAGTAAATTGTATTTTTGTTGGGTAGAGTTCTAAAGAAAAGGCTATCCTCTCTATCATCCACAAACTAAACGCATTGTGGTTAGCCGTGATGTTGTTTTTATGGAAGATGCTATTCAGCCTTTACTTTCATGTACAAAAGAGACATCTGTTAGCTCCAAAAACATGTATGATACTTTACTGCCTCTTTTTACAGGTGGATAGTCTAGTGATGGTCCTAATGAGGCAACTTCTCAACCTTTACAGGTTTCATGTGATGATGCAAATAATTCTATTTCTAATGCAAATTTACATGATGCATTTGTTGATGAGAGAGTTGATATTGAGGAGGCCAAAACTATGCCAAAATGGCTCGTGCAGACTTTGCATGACAACAAATTAGATGCACCTCTGTCATACCATACTCATTCAGGCTCTCATAGTGCCTCTTTTGCATCAGATTGCTATGCTATGGCTGTCGCTAGTCTCTGTGATGAGACTGGGCATGTTTTTTTTGATGAAGCACAAAATTTTGAACATTATATGGCTGCAATGCAATCTGAATATGATGCTATCATGAAAAATGGCACCTGGTCTTTATGTGAGTTGCCTCTTGGCAAGAAGACCATTAACAATAAGTCGTTATGCAAGCTTAAGTGTAAGCTTGATGGAGCAGTTGAAAGGTATAAGGCTAGGCTTGTTGCAAAGGGTTATGCTTAGGAATGAGGCATTGATTTTGATGAGACCTTTGCTCCTACTTGCCGAATGACTACTATTCATAGCATCGGTGCACTTGCAGCTCATCATGGTTGGAATGTACATCATTTGGACATTAAAACAACATTTTTGAATGGTGACTTGCATTAAGAAGTGTATGTTTTTCAGCCCCGTGGCTTCATGTAGAAAGGGCATGAAAACCAGGTGTGCAAGTTAAAGAAGGCATTATATGGTTTAAAGCAAGCACCATGTGCTAGGTATGAAAAGATACATGCCTATCTAATTGCACATGATTTTGATAATAGTCCAAGTGAAAGCATCTTATATGTTAAGCGTGCTAATGATGTGCTTCTGATCATTGTTGTGTATGTCGATGACATGCTGCTCACTGGTTCTCATGACAAGCATATTGCTGATTTTAAGCCTGGCTTGCATCCCTCATTTGAGATGTTTGATCTGGAGCATTTGCTTCATTATTTGAGCATTCAGTTTATGCAAGTTGATGGTGGAATAGCTTTGTGTCAAACGAAATATATTGACACATTATTGCAGCATTTTTGCCTTGAAGACTATAAACCTATTGCCACTCCTATGGAGACAGGTTTATGATTGAGTCTTCATGATGCTGGAGATGCATTTGATGTTGTTGTCTATTAGCAGGCTGTTGGATGGATTTACTTATGCATTACTCAGTCAGATATTCAGTTTGCTATCTCACAGATGAGTAGGTTTATGTATTGCCTAGGTGTCAAGCATTGGTAGGCAATTAAGTGCATCTTTTGCTACTTGAATGGTACTCGGTACTTGGATTGTTTTATCCCAAGGGGGGATCACTACCACTAGATTTAGTCTTTTTTTGACTCTGATTGGGTTGGTTGCTATGTCACTCGTGTGTCCACTAGTGGTTTTTGCTTCATGCTTGGTAGCTCATGTATATCTTGGTTGAGCAAGAAGTAGCCTACTATGGCCACTTCCAGTTGTGAGGTTGAGTATAGGGTAGCTTTCACAACGACTCTTGAATGTGTGTGGCTCAGATGCCTTATGGCTGATTTGGGTGTTGATCAATCTTCTGCCACTACCGTCTTCACTGATAGTCAAAGTGCATTGGCAATTGTGAGGAACCCTATGTTCCATGCTTGCACTAAGAACATTGAGGTGCATTATCATTATGTCAAGGAGAGGTTCTCTGTTGGATAGATTGGCTTGGCATATGTGCCCACGCAGGAGAACATTGTAGATCTTTTCACAAAGGCTTTGCCTAGGGAGAAGTTTGAAGCTTTCCGCAAAGCTTTGGGCTTACTTCCTTTTGTGGATTGATTCCACATAGCTTGGCACTTCCTTATACATGAGTGTTAGCTCCTTGTTCACCGCATCACTCCCAGAGGGGGATTTGTTGATATATTTAGGTAGTGATGTGTGTGAACACTCTATTACCGCCGGGGAACTTTTTTCCCTCTTTAGGAGGTTTTTTCCCCTGGCTTTTGTATACGCGTATTGTCCTAACGGGCTACTTATCTTTGTACATTCTAGTGGTAATACATTCGGTATTGTGTGTTGTGCTCAAAGCTTCTTCTTCTTCTTCCTTATGCTGTTCGCGTGCTTCCGCAAACATCTAACTCCAACATATACAGGCATCATAGAGTCTGTTTATCCAGTAATGGGTGTATCATCTCTACCCAATCTCAAACACATATCCTTAGTGCCATTCAAATATTTGAATATCTTTTTGAGAGCATCCCAATGCTTCTTTCCAAGATTCAATATATATGTAATCACATTCCCATCGCAAATGCAATATTCTTTTTCCTAATCAAGTTTGGAACAATCATCTTTGCTCAACTTCACATATGTAGGCAATGGTGTACTCAATGACTTTCCACAATGCATATTGAATTTGTGAAGTACTTTGGTTATGTACTCATGCAAAGACAAGTATATGCATTTTTTAATCATATCACAAGTAATGTGCATGCCAATAATATGTTAAGCATTTCCCAAACCTTTCATGTCAACATTTTGACTCAACTTTCCCTTCAAGAGAGACAAGTCTTTTGAGGACTTCCTGACAATCAACATATTATCAACATAAAATATCAAGCATATGAAGCTCCCATCTAAACATGTCTTAGCATAGAGAGAGAGACCCTCATCACTTCTAGGATAGCCTTGGTACTTCATGAATGCATCAAATTTTTTATACCAAATTCTAGGTGACTACTTAAGTCCATACAAGCTCTTCTTTAGCTTACAAACTAGATTCTTTGCCAAGAATTTCATTACCTCTAGTTTTTTCATATAGATGTCATCTATAAGATCTACATGCAAGAAAGGAGTCTTCACATGAATTTGGACCAGATCTACATATAAGAAAGGAGTCCTATTTTGCAACTAATCCAAGAAACATGCATAATGTTTTCATCTTCACCACATGTGAGAATATGTCTTGAAAAACAACTCCTTGTTGTTGCGTGAATTGTTATGCAAGAAATTGTGCTTTATACTTTTGAGAAACACTATTTCATGTAAATCTAAACTTATATACCCATTTTCATGGAAATGCTTTCGTTCCCCTTGGCAAAAGTACCAACTCCCAAGTACCATTCTTATAAATAGAATCGAGTTCATCCTTCATGGTATGCTCCCACTTGACACGATCATCTATTTGCATAGCTTCAATAACTCAAATGCTCCTTCTATGGTTATCTTGTTAATTATGAATGGTCCATGGCCTCTTTTTGAAGCTTTTTTGCATGTTGTTTTAGCATGTACTCTAAAATAGATTCTCCTTCATATAAACCTTTTTCTTTGATACATGCATCCCAATAGGATTTCTAGCTTCTTTTCGTAGAATTTATACATGTTACAACTCTTATAATAGATTTTTTCTAATTGTTCTGGGAGCTCAATAGGGAGGGGAACATTCTTATAAGGTCCTCCAAGCCTAGTTTGGTCACCCATGCTCTAGGTTCATGGTAGCTTGATCCATGCCAAAACTAATCTCCACCATTGATTTATGATGTAAAACAATGGTAGAAAAGTAGGATCCACAACCATTTGTTTGTATCCCTTGATGTTCCTTAATCCATGCTTAGGATCAAGTCTAGATCCAATGGGCCACATCAAATAAACCCTTATACAAGTTAAGAAGGATACTTTTATTTCTAGCCCTTGATTTGGGTGGATCATCATAAAGGATCAATCCTAAATCCAATGGTTTAGATGTAATCTTCCTAACTATCTATCTATGGTATGCTCTAGACCTCATCTAGCCTTGAATTCAAGAACCTACCAATGTCCAACACTCTCACATGGCTTATCTAACACCCCCCCTCAATCTCCACCAAAAGGTGAACCACCTTCTTGGCATGATGCCAAGTTGTCCATGAACATGGACAATTGACTAAGTCTAACATCCCCCCTCAATGTCCACCCAAAGGTGAACTGCCTCCTTGGCACATTGTTAAGTTTTCAAATATGTATCTAAAATAGATCCTTTGTAGGCACTTTGGTGAAGGTACTTGCTCCATTCTCCTCATTTGGGTAGTAGACTATTTCCATCATCCCTCTCAAGTATATTTGCTTTCCAACTCTTGAATGTCCTCCATGAGGCCTATTTCCAAAACTACTCAAAAGTATGACTACAAAAAGGATATCTTGCATGATACACCATAAGTGGATAAGAATACCACAAACCTTCATGTAGCCTCCAATGTCTATCCAATGCTAAAATGAACTTATAGCTTGTTTCATCTCACATAATGCCTTTTTAGCTTATATGATGTGTCCTTTGAATGTGGAGCCTCAAACCTTGGTAGTTAAGACACATGTGCCTCCTTCCTTGAGTTGAACATTCAAAAATATTTATATAACATGTAGCATCAAAACTTGCAACTTCATCCCAACTACTACTAGTAGTATTATGTGAATAATGGTGTTTAGAGCAAAAAAGTTTTGAAAACCAAAATCGTCCACTAGTGAAAGTTCCTTTTCTACCAATCTATCTAGATAGGATTCCAAAGTTCCATGGACCATGTCCCTTAATTGCCAGACCACTTGGTGCTAGTGATCTCCCATGCCTCATTCTTCACTAAGCTATCATAATTGGCTGGCATATATACCTTACATGCAAGATCTACAAGAGCTTCATCTTTAATTATGAGATTCATTACCTTCTTCATAGTATTAGCCATTATGAAAATAATAGCTATGTGATTAGATGCCAAACTCTTCTCCTCTATTCTCCATGATCTCCTTCATCTTGCCATCTCTCCAATAGTTGATGGCATAGGATTGCTTTGACCATAGACCTGCTTTGACCCTTTATAGCAAAAACCTTTTAGGTTGGGTAATTTTAGGTTTGTAAACTCTCTTCTCACCATGTGTTAATGGTGCTTAGTCTTATTCATAGGTAGGGATGACTCTTGGGCTAGGTACATAGTGAATTACTCCACTTGATGTTAAAGCGGAAGTGGCTTCCTTTTCCTCCATTGCATGTGGTTGTTTATAGACACCACATTTCAGATACCTCCCCTTCTTTGCTTCATTGTCATATAGTATGTAATCCTTTTACATTTAATAATGACGTAAGAAGATGCCTCTCTTTCTTTTTGGTTCCAACCTTTTCATCCTTTGACCTAGGACAAGAGCATAGCACACACTCTTAGAAATTCCAAAATGTGAGACAAATGGATTCATAACATTATAAGTTTCATGATGAGCCCTAATTTGATTAGGAAAGCCCTTGCCTCCCCTCATACACATTCATATATCACAATGGTGGGATTCTCATATTCCATAATCCCATCTTGATGTGATGTGTGAGGTGTCACTAATTGACACTTTATCCCTCTACCCTTGCAAAAGCCTTCCAACTCCTCTAAGTTGATCTCCCCACCACCTCCTATTCCAAGATTCTTCACAATTTTCCTTGGTTCATTTTTCTTTTTTTTTTTGTTCATTTAATCTTATCAAAATCTTGATCCTTATCATGAAGAAACTACATCCACATCTTCCTACTATAGTCTTTGATGATCACAAGATAGGAAGATCCTCCCAAGGCCTTTATAGACATCTTACTACACAAGTTAGCATATATTAGCACTATAAGAGCCTATGGCCTACTCTTGCAGCCACCACTTGGCATCCTACAGCCATTTTCATTTGGAACAATGTCGATAACAATGATGATGCCAAGCACGCCACCACTGCCACATCCATGCCCACCATCACCCCCAAATTCCTACAATCACCACTAAGTATGATAAATCTAGTATTCCCCATAGGTCAAAAAGTATTGAGAGTTCCTATTTCTCAAAGCTTGGAACATCCCCAAGGGTTGCAATCCCAACATCAATTGAAATGACAAGACAAGAGTTTGTAAGAAATCAATGACCTTCCCACATAGAAAAATGTATGCAAGAGTATTATAAAGGACAAGTGATCCTCTTGCACACAAGTCTAAGTTTACACAACTCCTAGGTATGGAAGAAGTAACTAATCTCTTTATGGTATGAAGCATTTGGACTCACCTTGAAAGGAACTAGCCTAGCATGGTTCCAACCACTAGGCATACAAAAGTTTCAAAACATTGATCAACTCTTGAGGGCCTTCCATGAGTAAGATAGACACCTCAACAATGATAATGAGCTTCAAGCAGTAAGCAAATGACTTAATATGTGATTCATAATGTTACAAAAAATATGTACCATGATGAAATATGAAGACCTACCATCTGTGGCCAATTTGACTACACATTTCTTAGATGTCTTGAGAATTTCTCAATTATGCACTTCAACATATTTGATGTGTCCTTCCAACTTGCAAGATTGCACGTAGAAATGCATTTGAATCGAGGACAACTTGGGAAATTCCACTCGTCTTCTTTCTAGTTGTAGAATCCACTCTAAGTGAAAAATCAAGTTCCTCATTGATTAATGAAATGGTTGAGGTTGTTGCCAAGAAGTTGAACATAAAAACTCTTAGGTCTCCACCTAGAAGGTGTTTTTACTACAAAGAACAACATCTAAGTTATAATTTCAACAAAAGACCACCTCCTCTAGCATACCCTCACAAAACCCAAAGAGCAAGTCTAGTTCCAATATTGATCAATTACACGTAATTACCAAGCTCAAGAGATAATGATCAAAAGTACAAGTACTATCCATGATACTCATACTTGGCTAAACCACAAATGCAATGTCAACCTCAACCTATGCAATAGTTCCAATTGTACCCTACCCAACCCATGTTGAGTCAATAGCCACTTGCTCTTCAAGATATACTACTAGTTAACTATGGACAAGCACAACAATAAACATAGTAAGCTGTGATGCCCTTAGTTCCAATTATAGAGGTCACTAGGTACACAAGCTTTCATGAACATAATCAATAAGAACCTTATCCCCAATAGAATTACCACCAATCCATAAACTATTCACGTTATACTGTTTATTCAATTCAATACGAGGATTATTATGGTCAAAATTATGTTCACGGGTATAGTGAACCTAAGTGTCGCCAGGTGTATTATACAAATGTCTCATAACAAAGCTAGGCTAGAACTTAATTTATACCTAATCAAACAAGAGGTCCATGCTATAGGGGCAATGAGAATCACTTCATAAGGGATTTCCCACATGTGCAAGTCCCCCAATTGCCACCCATACCACTTAAGAAGTCCTTCTCTAACAATTGCAATGAAGTTCATCTATAAAAAGATTACCCTTAAACTTTGTGCATGAGAAATCCAACAACTATCAATATGGTGAACATCTTCCCTAAAACTCTAGTAGTGAAGAAGAGAAAGTGAAGTTAGCACCAATACATTAGGAAAAAAAAAGACTTGCATGGACCTTATAAGGATTCCTAATTTTTAGGAATTAAAATGCTAAATCATGGAGACAAGTAGTTTGGAGAGTGAAGAGGACAAGTTACTGAATGACTCTCAACCCATGAAGGGAACTTGAAAGACTCAAAGAGGTAGGTGAGCCAAGACATGGGAAAAGAGAGTTGTTGAACTTGAGGAATCCCTCAAGTCTGAGCAAGACGAGCTCTTGAAAAAGCAAGATCATCTCATTCAAGAGAAAAATTGATATCAATATTTGAGAATGGAACACATAATGAACAACATGATCACATCCATACTCACATCCTTACCCCTTCTAATACCCATATCTGTACCTAAATTCATGCTCTTAGGCTAGATCACTATAGCCTCTAACCCCTAAGTTAGAAGGATTATTGAGGGATTGCCATGATAGACTAAAATAGATACCATTGGTGGAGGAGCATGGCAAGTGCTACCTAACAGGGGACTTAGAAGAGGAACATCTAGTCATGTGCCAATAGATGATAGAGGTTTCTCTACAAATGCCAAAGAAAGTTCTTCGCATTGTTCTCCCAATAGGTATGCCAAAAGAGCACTTCTAAAAAGTGAACAAAGCTCATAAAAAAGGAGGAATAGCTCCAAAAAAATAGAAAGAACAATTCCAAAAAAAGGAAAGAATGACTCCAAATCCAAGAAGAACAACTTCAAAAAATTCTTAACGAATATAAAAAATGGTGAAAGCACAACAGAGAACAAAAGAGTCAATCCATAGACCCAAAGTGGCTCCAGGTCTCTTGCAATCGGCCCTTGTTCCAACTAATAATTTTCTACCTTCATAGGACATTGTAGTGCCAGACATGTAGGGCTTTTGCAAGTTGAACTTTAGGATCAAGTCCTAGAACGTAAATGAAACAAGGCCTAGGTACCACACTCCTTAGAGTTCCAAACATGAAATGGATCAGTAAGAACTTACCTTTCAATGAGCCAATAATTCACAATCATGGGTTGAAATGGAGACACTTCCAATGTCTATCTTCTTACATTGGATATGATGAAGTATCATCTGAGTGTAAGAAAACCAAATCCTTGAAGTTAGATCCCTAGCCCAAATGATAGAAAAGAGACATAGATTCATAAATCCATTAAATTTCCATGGATAAGATTGGTGACTATAGTAAAGGAGATGAGGGTAACACGTTATTGTCAATCACTTACAATGGTGGGGAATTATAGGCTCAGGTGCAAGAGTAACCTTTTTTACCCAGAAATTATGGGGAAAAATGGGGTAAGCCAGCCTTGTGACCCACTAGAATGTAGATGAGCACATGGAGAGACCATTAGGTCTCTTTGAGAAAATTGTTGTGACCACATTTGGTGTTGATTTTTCCCACACCATTGCCACTTGAAAATTTGGAAAGGCAAGAAACTACAAAATGCTCTTAAGTCGACTATTTGCATGGCACATGAAGATGGTTTGGGAGGAAATATAAATTATAGACAACATAACAACATAGCTACAAATATTTTGCACACCAATGCCTACATATATGTGCCACCTCTTTGATGGCATGCAATTCATGATGACAAGGGCAAGAGCTCAATAAAGAGCACCAGTTCAAGTTAGCCATCTTGGATCCATCATCAAAGGTCTTTGGTTGTGTCAAGCAAAAGAATCAAGAACAAGTCAAACAATTGAAAGGAGCTTTCAATATCTTGAATATGTGCTAAAAGCAAAACTAAATGAGGATGAACTTGATCCTTTTGATTCGACACATATTCTAAGTGTCATCAAAGTTGTGGTCAATGAATAAACATTCGCCCATCATTGTGATGAAGAGGACTACAACTTGGATCTCTCCATAGAAAGTGTTGTTGAAGATTCTATAGTTGAGATACTAAAACTATTTGAAGTGATATCATAAGCACCCAATAATGTGGGATCAAACATTAGTGACTATATGAGTCTCTATATGGACAAGCCCTACTCTAGCAAAGAGGAATACATGAATGCTATGGGGATGCTAATTGATCTTCATTCATGGACAAACTCACATCTGTTATTTTCTAAGTTCATGGAAAGGATATTGAGAGTGAATGAATTATGTCCTTAGCCATAAAGCAATAGATTCTACAAATTTTTTTCTTGAGTACTTCAAGAAATATCAAGTCTAGGAATGCAAAATTATTGCTTCAATGCCAAATCAAGAACACAAAAAAGGGGAGAGTTATGACAACAAGGAAGACATGAAGAAAGTGATCATAATAGTAGAAGACAATGATAAAAGGTGCTCTTACATTGCAAATGACTTTTCCAGATCTAAGTAAGAAGATCTCATACATATCTTGTGAGAATACCAAGATATCTTTTCTTGGACTTACATAGATTTAAAAGGCATTGATCCAACCATCTACGTGCATTGCATTCCAATAGCACCAAATTCTTGAACAATTAAGTAAATTCCATACACCTGCAATGAGGCCTACTCTTCTAAATTCAAAGAATAGATTGATCAATTTATTGAAGCTAGTTTCATTCATGAAATTGAGAATAAAAAATGGGTCTTAGTCATAATGGTTGTTTGAAGAAAAATGACAAATTGTGTTTGGATTCATCTCAAGGAAGTAAATGCACCTACTACCTAGCTATCCCTTGCCCATAATATACCTTTTGCTAAAGAAGGTAGTATTTCATGAGGTATAAAGCTTCCTAGATGGTTTCTCTAGCTACAATCAAGTGCATATAGCATTAGATGATCAACATATGATTGCCTTTTTCACTAAATGGGGAATATTTGCTTTTTGCATGATGCCATTTGATTTAACTAATGTATCAGACACATTCCAAAGACTAATCTGTCATATCTTTCAAGGATTTTTTTCAAAAATGCCTAGACGGATATCTTTGTGAAAGAAAAGAACATGTGCTAGACCTTTTGAAGGATTTTTTAGAAATGACACTTATCTAAAGTATGTTTCAATCCTTAAAATTCTATTTTCATGATTGGGCAAGGTCAAATCCTTGAGCCCATAGTTTCAAAACATGGAAAACTCACTAAAAAGAGAAATTAAGGGTGATAACCAAGCTATCTAGACCATGCAATGCAAATGAAGTCCAAGATTTCATGGGAGAGTGAAAATACTATAGATGGCTCATACACATGTATGAACTATCTATAATATTATAGATGGTTCATACACATGATTACATACATGTATTTAATCATTGCTAAGCTAATACATGGGCTTCTAAATAATTTTCAATAGAAGGAAGAATATGAAAAATCCTTCCAAGAACTCAAAAAATGTCTCACATCAACACCAATTTTGCAGACCTCGTACTGCAACAAGGCATTCAACATCCATGTAGATGCCTCTATTTTTGCAATTGGATGCACCTTAGCACAAAATGATGGACAAGCATAACATGAACTATTCCATTGCTTATGGTAGCCGGCAACTCATACCTGATGACATGAACTACATGAACACCGATAGAGAAGGATTAGGCATGGTCTATGTAGTAAATAAAATTTACTGGCACATAAATTCAAAATCTTTGTAGATCATTAGTCTGTGTTATACCTTTTCAACAAGCTCTATGCTACCAAATTAGTGGTGGTTCCTCCTACTTATGGAGTATGAAAATTGGAAGTGATAGTCAAGAAGGGAAGTACTCACATGATGGTAGAACATTTGTCAAGAATTATAAGCCGGACCCCAATGAAGCAATTAATAATGGATTGTTGCATGCCTACCTATTCTATGTCAAGATGGTACCTAAATGGGTTGAGCCAATAGTACCCAAAGCTATCTTATGAGCCATTCCATCCTTATGTGTAATTAAAAAAGGAAGATGCAATGATGGATAAGAACTTGAACATCAAATCTGGTTGCTTATACCACTGAGAAGCAAATGGAATCCTTTCCTGTTGCATGCCAAAAGTTGAGCACTTGATGCTAGTGGTCATTGCTCCTATGGATGCACTTGGTTGTTTTCTTCCAAATATAGAATTTCTAGAACATGCAAAGGAGTGACATATGTTTTGCACATGTGGAAGAAAGAGTACATGACTATGACAATGCTTACAACTCAGTAAACTAATGCACCTACTCATTACACTTTAGTACAAAACCAATAGGCCCAAAAATTTTTACTTATGTAGCAAAGAGAACGCGGTAAACTAACGCTCAAAAACCTTTACGATAAGTGCTTAATCAATTAGAGAAACCTGGTTGGGAAAGTGCATGGCATTCTTTAGTGCTTAGTTCATTTACTTACCGATAAGTTATTAGTTAAAATAGTTAGCATGCTATTTGGCTTTCGTTTGACAAAACAATATTGGTGTTAAAGAAAACAAATTTGGCTTCATCTTTGATCGGTTAGGTCTTGATTTACGCTAAATTTTCCCAAATGCTTGGTCCATGTGTTGTAATCTGCATGTTATGCTATACATGTATCTACATGTCCTTCATGGATCCAGATAATAGTAGATTTTTTGAAATATGTCCCTTATCTTGAGGACGTGATCACACCCAAACAATGATAACTACAAGAGGAGAGTTGAAACTATGATCTTACTGCCAATGTGTTGTGAAGGCAAGGGTAACTTTGTATTGTGTTTGCAAAGATAGTTGTCTTCCACTCTTGATATCCACACATTTAGGTGTTATAAATAGACATATCTCTATAGAGGGAGCTATACAGATGATTCTATTTTCTTTAGTTTTTTGTGGCCCACCTTATGCATGGATTCTCAAACATTTGTGAGTAGGTGTGTTAATTACCAAAGAGAAAAATACCAATTCAATAGAGATTCAATGCATCTTCTATCTATCATGGTAGGTTGTGCATTTCCCAAATATTGGATAAAATTCATCATTCCTATTAGCCCACTTGCCAAAGGGTCTCATGTTGAGTACACCATATTGGTGAAAAAGTATCTCACCGAATGGGTCAAGGCATGTGCTACAACTAAGAGAGATGCTCAAACAATGAGAAATTGTTTAGTCAAGCCAGTATTAGCATGATTTTGACTTCCCATTGAGATAGTCAATGATAGAGGTACTCATTTTGCAAATGAACTTATAGATTTTATATTGGGAGAATTTTTGGTTTTCCACAAACTTAAGCTCCATATCATCCACAAGCGAATGGTCAAGTTGAGAGAGCCACAAAGTTTTGTGCATAGACTTGACAAAGTTTATTAATACGAGACACTCAAATTGGGATAAACAATTGCATCATGCAATTGGGGCTTATCGAATAGCATACAAGACCACACTAGTGTCTATTCCTTGCAATCTGGTACATGAGCGACATGCAATCTTGCCCATTGACTTCTTTATACTGACTTCTACTCATCTACGTGTTTTTGTTGTCCAATATATGCATTGGTTCCAAATCCTTGAGTTTTTCTTATCTACATGTTTTTTGTTGTTTGGTACATGCATTGATGCCTAAACAAAAACATAGAAGATTGGATGATAAGGTTGTGAAATGTATTTTTGTTTGGTACAATTCTAAAATCAAAGGCTATTGTCTATATCATCCACAAACTAAAGAGATTTTGGTTAGTCATGATGTTGTTTTTGTGGAAGATGAAATTCAATCCTTAGTTTCATGTAACAAGGAGACATCTATTAGCTCAAAGGATGTATGACACTTTGTTGCCTCTTTCTATAGGTTGATAGTCAAGTGTTGGTCCAAATGATGCAATTTCTTAGCCTTTAGAAGTTTCAAATGGTGATGTAGATCATTCCATTTTTTTGCAGATTTACTTATTCACTTGTTGATGAGAGACCTAGCATAAAAGATGCAAAAACTATGTCTAAATAGCTGGTCTAGACTCTGAGAGATTGCAAATTATAGGCACCTTTCTCATGTCATACTCGATCAAGCTCTCATAGTGCTTCCTTTGCATCATATTGTTATGCAATGGATGTCTCTAGTCTATTTTATGAGAATGAGTCTGCTTTTTTTTATGAAGCATAGAGTTTAGAAATATGGATGGGTACTATGTGATTACATCATGATGCTATTATGAAGATTGGTACTTGGTCTTTATGTGATTTCCACTAGGCAAAAAAGCCATTGGCACTAAATGGGTATACAAAATCAAATGTAAGCCTCATGGAAAAATTGATAGGTATAAGTTTGATAATTTATTATGATACCTAGTAAAGAAAAACAACCCATTTCAACAATCACACATAACTCATTGTTTGGATCCACAGTTGTGTGAGTGTCTTACATCCACTCATACCATACTTACAAAGTACATCTAGCCAGTATTTCCTTTGAGCTAGGTAAACACCATTTTTTACATAAATAACTTCAACCCCAAAAACATATTTAAGAAATCCAAGATCTAAAATCTTGAATTCATTCCCAAACTTGGCCTTGATCCATTTGATACCTACATCATCACATCCAGTTATGATCAAGTTATCCACATATATGCATATGTAGACAACTAGTCCTCCTTCCCTCTGAAGGTATAGGAATGGATCTACATCACTTGCCTTGGATCCACACCTACACAAATACTCAACCATTAGGGAAAGAAATGAACCCTGAATGGGCCTTTTAGATTAAGGAGTGATTAGTGATTGAGGGTGGTGGCCACAGTCTATGCCCTATAAAATACTAGGTTGAAGGGGGAAGAGGGGACATATTTCTCCCTTATTTAATGAGCTGCCTTTAGAGAGAGAAGGAATCTCGTAACTAAGTTGGGCCCAAAAATTCAAAATTTTTAAAAAGTTAAAAAACTCATCATAACACTTGAAAATGGACCCCCATTACTTTTTAGGGTCAAAATTACTCTTTTTGACCCCAAATTCAAAATCCGTGCATCTTTTGAGCTCAAAAAAATGGGTTTTTTCAAAAATACTCAAAAAAGAGTTATTTCCCTCCTAAACCTCACATTTTCATACCCAGGTCCCAAAAAGTCATCTTTTCCCAGTACTTTCACTCTATAGCACACCATTGAAGCTCCTGTTTCTACACTCCAACCTACCTGCATCTCCTATTTCGAATTAATGTTGTAGCTTGAAGACCTTTAGCTTCAATGGCAGCAGCTAAAGCTTCTAGGCGACCGAAAGATGAAATCCTCACATTAAGATGTCACAATATCAAAGCCACAGATGGACAGTGGCTATCACATGAGTACTCCAAAGGTGCATGGGTGTACATGCAACCCTCTAGAGTTGGGCCTCATCGAGTTAGAGATCGTGGAAACTTAGATCTTCATTGGAAGGGAAAGTTACTTGGCTTCAAGAAGCACAGAGACAATGGGATGGTTGCTATTGTACAACATGCTTTTACAATGGCAACTATGAAACTTGAAAACTCTAGTAGAATGAGATATCCTATGAATTGTAAGTATTACTCTACAATATTTTATGTTTTCTTGTGTCGGATATATTTCTAAACTATTTAGATATGTTTTTGTTTGATTCAGATATATTTCCTTCTACTTTGGTGGAAGAGCAACCACTTCATAGTCTTACAGGTACTTTCCAGGCATTGCATGCAGATGTTGGTGCACTAGTCTTTCCAGAAATATCTCGTGCTCAACTTTACCATGATAGAGTTTTCTTTTACACACATAGATATGTTGTACCCTCTACAATGAATGGTTTTGGAAGGTTAGAGAGAATTGAAGTACATTCTCTTCTTAGTTTGGAGTGGCAAAAACCTGATATATGGTCCATATCATCTTTGAAGTAGAACATGGTAATGGATATACATAACTCTTTGAAATTCACAGAAGTGTCTAGGTTTGTAGGTTTGCACTGGTCTTTTCCCATTCATTGTTTTGTATATTTATTCCAAGGATTCTCATTCCAAGAGACTTCCACCATGTTCATGTGTAAAGATATCACATATGAGCAAGTCGAAATTCTTCTTGGTGAAGATTGGGGTTTGATAGAATGAATTGCAAAAGGTGATAAATATCTTTGTAAAATAGATGGAAGAGGTATAGGATTTTGATATTTGAAACAACGTACTTCATTATACATCAGATTCTACGATGATCGTTGGATGTGCAAACTTGGCAAATGGATACCATTTCAAAGTTCAAAGGGATCTTTACATTCATTTGAAATAAAGCTTAGATTGCCCAATAATGAAACAGAAACTATTTTAGTGAATAATCATTGGACCTTGGCTAATCTGAGAGAACACTTGATGATTATGGGGTTTGAAGGACTAACTCAATCCAAATTCAAAATTCAAGGACATAAGGTGAGAAATGTTTTGTGCTTTTGTTAAAGTAATCTTTTCATTATTGTTTATTTTACTTTAATGACTTGAATTTCTTGCAAATTGGTTACAGGTGGGCAGAAGAATGGAATACAAAATCAAAGTCCCTATAGATTGGAGCAAAGATGGAACATAACTCTCATTGTCATAGTTCTTTTGCAACCTGATAATGTCACTTCTTGGGCCCTAGTCATTGTATCTCATGGTTTTTGCACTTTCAAGAACCTTGTAAAAAGTAGGACAATCGATTCCTGTTAGATATTGTATATACCTTCTTCTCTCATCCCTTCTCTCCTACTAAGCTATCTAAAAATCCTCTTGATCTAGAATTGGTCTAGAAATACTTTACATCATGGATGAGCATCGCAAATTTTGTGATGCGTTCTTGCAGTTGCAAGCACTTCAAGTTGTACAATCATTGATACCAATAATTTGTAAATTTTGTAAGATTTGATATTTGTAATGAAAACATGTCTACTCTCACATTTTTGTAGTCTACAACTGTGCATTTATAATTTCTCTTGGTGATTATTCAATTTTCGCTTTTATATAGAGTATGTTCAAGTTCACAATAATTGACATTTTATTGGTTAATTTTCTCAATAGATGATCATTTATGAAGTTTGAAATTACAAAGGATATAACTAAAAAAGGCCATTCATGTTAGATATACTCAATACTTACTTCTAAAGTACCACAAATGATCCATGGTGCTCTAAGTTATAAGGCCCCCATTATGAGGAGAAACCACTTTGAGAGTACAAGCATCCATGGACCCTTAACTTCTAAGCTAGATGAGTTTTATATGTGAAAATTTATGGTAATAAATGGTCTTTGTGATTGATGCCATGAGGTAAGTGGGGCATAAAAGTTTTGCCATATTGAATGCCATTCAAGCTGAAAATAAAGGCCCTCTGGTGCCATGGAATTTCCCCATAGAACCTTAATGGGAGGAGTTCAAAGGGGGATTTCTACCTTATGTGGGGTATAGAGGCACAACAAGAATGCTAGACATGAGGATATTATCCTAAATTATATTTTGCAAACTATTTTATCTCATGTGACTATGTTTGTTTATACTGGCTCCCATTGTAGAAGTTGTATATGCATGGATCACTGTAGAGTAAGTGACTTGTTAGAAATAAGTTCCACGGCTCTAAAAATCTAAATAATAAAGTTTCATATCCACTAGAAATAACCTTGCATGGCCTCAAAAGTATCAAAAAAGAGGAGCCATAGAAACACTGGATATGTCTTCGCAAAAGTTTTGTAGAGGCCTATTGTGTGTTTCTATGGATGAACTTTTTTTGTGCTTTTGAGGCCATGCAAGTTTATTTCTAGTGGATATGAAACTTTATTATTACAAATTGAAGGTCCATGAAACTCATTATGTGCTCAACTCAATTTACCAATGGAAAAATGAGTTTATAACCATAAATGATTTGCTCTGCACACATAGCATGTTGACTTGAGTGCATATGATTGTGAACATATGATATAGATCAATGTGGAGTTGAGCATGTGTAAGAAAGGTTATGAAAAAGTATATTACTGTTGATATATTTAGGTAGTGATGTGTGTGAACACTCTAGGACTGTCGGGGCACTTTTTTCCCTCTTTAGGAGGTTTTTTTCCCCCGGCTTGTATATACGCCTATTGCCCTAATGGGCTACTTATCTTTGTACATTCTCTAGTAATACATTCAGTATTGTGTGTTTGTGCTCCAAGCTTCTTCTTCTTCCTTGTGCTGTTCGCGTGCTTCTGCAGACGTCTATCTCCAACAATTGGTATCAGAGCAGGTCGTCGCTTCTTCTAGGGCGCCGTCGACACTCCTCCGTTTGCAGTCTCAGATTCGCACGAAATTTAGTGAGCATACTCAGGGTGTTTCTGAGATCAAAACCGCTTTGCTTTGTGGTGCCAAAATCGTGATCTGAGCTCGTTTCGGCCTCCGAACGCACTATCGCAGCGCTTGTGCAGGCTATTTCGTCCTTTTGTGCCAAAGGTATATACCAGTTTCTGTTCGTCAGTTTAAGCGTATGGAAGGTCTGCTACAGGTCTAGCAGAACTCGTCTGGGCAGTTCTGTTCAACTTTTTGAGATACAATCAATTTTCTGCATCAAGGTATTTTAGTCACCAGCCATGGCTGAAAGCAGTGATGTATTCCGTATGTTGGCTATTGAGGATAAGTTGGATGGTACCAACTACCCATTATGGGCTTATATGATGCGACATGTACTGGTTGCAAAAGGACTGTGGAACATTGTGCAGGGTGTTGAAAGACGTCCTGTTACACCTGCGACTACAGGTACTACAAATACAGGTGCTGGAGGTGTTGGAGCTGATAAAGATGGTGTCAAAGATGATATTCCGCAGATTCCTGTCCGTGCTGTTGTTTCTGTTGCACCTACTGCAGAGCAGATTCGTTGGGATGGCAGAGATGCCCAGGCACATGCATTGATAGCTTTGTCTATCAAACGTGCCATTATTCCTCACATTCGCTCTTGCAGAATAGAAAAGGATGCTTGGGATACACTTACCACTTTGTACCAAGCTAGGAATGAGGCTCGTGTTGCTTACCTCCGAAAACAGTTGGAGAGTGAGCACATGAATGAAGGTGATTCTATGGACAATTTTCTCACAAAGATCAAAGACCTGAAGGAACAATTGATTTCTGCTGATGAGGTTATACCAGATAGCTCACTTGTGCAGACCGTTCTGAATGGTCTTCCTGATTCATATCAGAGTTTTACCTCTACTCTTCGGTTGATGATGAAAGGCAATCCGAATGCCTTGTCATTTGAGGAATTAGTCTCTGTTCTGTTGCAAGAAGATCAGTCCAGGCAGAACAGGTCCATTATGCATGTTGCAGATCAAGCTTTCCTGGCTAGTCAGAAGGGCAAAGGAAAATGGAGCTCTTCTACTAGTAAGCAGAAATCTGCAAATGCTGCACAATCGAAGAACCAGGATAAAGATGAGAAGAAATCAGAAAAGCAGAAATTGTTCTGCAAGTACTGTAAAGGAAATGATCATATTATAAAGAACTGTCCAAAATGGCTGCTAAAGAGGCAAAGAAGAAAGAGGCTGGAATGGTTGTTGCAGAGGCCTCTACACCAAAAACAAAGTCTGCAAATCTTGTGCAGGAAGAAGAATGGGTGTTTACTATTATCTGCAATTTTGACCCATCTTCTCATGATCAGTGCATGTCTGCAGTAGACTCAGATGTTTGGTACTTTGACAGTGGGGCGACCAAACATATTACCTCGCAGCGCAGTTTCTTCTCTTCACTCGAGCCTGCCCCTACAGGGAATACTGTCACATGCACCAATAACTCCTCTTATCCTGTTATGGGAGTTGGTAAGATCATTCTGACTACTGCTGATGGTAGTTCTTTCACTTTGTCAGATGCTTTATTTGTGCCAGGGATAAAAAAGAACATGTTATCAGTTTCTGCATTAGCCAAGATTGGCTTGGTTGTGAAATTCGTTGATGACAGGTGTACAGTCCATGATCTCTCAAATGGCGATGTGATTATTGCTTCTGGCATTTTATGTCGTGGGCTGTATAAGCTCATAGACTATGAAAGATCTGTGAATGATTCGGCATGTGCAGTTCATGATTCTCAGGCTATGTCAGATGCAAAGCTTTGGCATGCACGCTTTGGTCATCTGAATTTTGCTAGTTTGTTACGCCTGCAGAAATCTGAAATGGTGTCCTCTTTGCCCAAACTTGAGGCACCTGGAAAACATGTTTGTGAAGGCTGTATTTTGGGCAAAATGCAGCCTTCTTCCTTTCCAAAAGATGGTTCAGTTCGGGCTACGCAGAAATTGCAGCTTGTACATAGTGATGTCTGTGGTCCTATGCAGACACCCTCTTTTGGAAATTACCTTTACTTCATGACTTTCATTGATTATTTTTCCACGCATGCATGGGTATATCCACTCAAAGCAAAGTCCGAAGTGTTCATGTGCTTCAAACAGTTTTTGGTTTTGGCTGAAAATCTGTCAGCATGTAAAATTTGGCACCCTCCGTTCTGATCGAGGGGGGGAATATATGTCTTCAGATTTTAATGCATTTCTGGCTCAACGTGGGATAAAACACCAGTGTACAGTGCCGTATACACCTCAACAGAATGGAGTTGCTGAACGAAAGAACAGGTCACTCATGGAGATGGCGAGGTGCATGGTCAAAAGTCAGGCTTTACCACATAGTTTCTGGCTTGAGGTTGTCATGTGTGCAGCATATGTACTTAACAGGTGTCCCACTAAAGCGTTGCAGTCTATCACTCCATATGAGGCTTGGCATGACCGCAAGCCATCTGTTGCTCATCTGCGTGTTTTTGGTTGTTTGGCATATGCATTAGTGCCTGAACAACATCGCAGAAAATTGGATGATAAGGCAGTAAAATGTATTTTTGTTGGGTAGAGTTCTGAAAGTAAAGGCTATCGTCTGTATCATCCACAGACTAAACGCATTCTGGTTAGCTGTGATGTTGTCTTTGTGGAAGATGTTATTCAGCCATTCCTTTCATGTACTAAGGAGACATTTGTTAGCTCCAAAGACATGTATGATACTTTGATGCCTCTTTTTACAGGTGGACAGGCTAGTGCTGGTCCTAATGAGGCAAATTCTCAGCCTTTGCAGGTTTCATATGATGATGCAGATCATTCCATTTCTGATGCAGATTTACATGATGCACTTGTTGATGAGAGAGCTGATATTGAGCAGGCAAAAACTATGCCAAAATGGCTGGTGCAAACTTTGCGTGACAGCAAATTATATGCACCTTTGTCATATCGTACTCGTTCAGGCTCTCATAGTGCCTCCTTTGCATCAGATTGCTATGCTATGGCTGCATCTAGTCTCTGTGATGAGAATGAGCCTGTTTCTTTTGATGAAGCACAAAATTCAGAAAATTGGATGGCTGCTATGCAATCTGAATATGATGCTATAATGAAGAATGGTACATGGTCTTTATGTGACTTGCCTCCTGGCAAGAAGGCCATTGGCACTAAGTGGGTGTACAAGCTGAAGCGTAAACCTGATGGTACAGTTGACAGGTATAAGGCTAGGCTTGTTGCAAAGGGTTATGCACAGGAAAGAGGCATTGATTTTGATGAGACCTTTGAACCTACATGCCGTATGACTACTGTTCGGAGCATTTGTGCACTTGCAGCCCATCATGGTTGGAATGTACATCAGTTGGACATTAAAACAGCATTTTTGAATGGTGACTTGCATGAAGGTGTATGTTTTTCAGCCCCGTGGCTTTGTGCAGAAAGGGCATGAAAACCAGGTGTGCAGGTTAAATAAGGCATTATATGGTTTAAAGCAAGCACCACGTGCTTGGTATGAGAAGATACATGCATATCTGATTGCACATGGTTTTGAGAACGGTCCAACTGAAAGCACCTTATATGTTAAGCGTGCTAATGATGTGCTTCTGATCATTGTTGTCTATGTTGATGACATGCTGCTCACTGGTCCTATTGAGACACATATTGCTGATTTTAAGGCTGATTTGCATGCCTCATTTGAGATGTCTGATTTGGGGCATTTGCATCACTATTTGGGCATTTAGTTTATGCACGTTGATGGTGGAATGGCTTTGTGTCAAACGAAATATATTGACGCATTATTGCAGCGTTTTGGCCTTGAAGACTGTAATCCTATTGCCACTCCTATGGAGACAGGTTTACGATTGAGTCTTCATGATGCTGGAGATGCATTTGATGTTGTTCTCTATCAGCAGGCTGTTGGATGCTTGATTTACTTATGCATTACTCGGCCAGATATTCAGTTTGTTGTCTCACAGATGAGAAGGTTTATGCATTGCCCAGGAGTCATGCATTGGAAAGCGGTTAAGCGCATCTTTTGCTACTTGAGTGGTACTCGGCTACTTGGGTTGTTTTATCCCAAGGGGGGATCACTACCGCCAGATTTGCATGCTTTTTCTGACTCAGATTGGGCTGGTTGCTATGACACTCGTGTGTCCACCAGTGGTTTTTGCTTCATGCTTGGTAGCTCATGTATATCTTGGTTGAGCAAGAAGCAGCCTACTGTGGCCACTTCCAGTTGTGAGGCTGAGTATAGGGCAGCTTTCACAGCGATTGTTGAGTGTGTGTGGCTCAGATGCCTTATGGTTGATTTGGGTGTTGGCCAGTCTTCTGCCACCACCATCTTCACTGACAGTCAGAGCACATTGGAAGTTGCGAGGAACCCTGTGTTCCATGCTCGCACTAAGCACATTGAGGTGCATTATCACTATGTCAGGGAGAGGTTCTTTGCTGGGGAGATCAGCTTGGCATATGTGCCCACGCAGGAGAACATTGCAGACCTTTTCATGAAGGCTCTGCCTAGGGAGAAGTTTGAAGCTTTCCGCAAAGCTTTGGGCTTACTTCCTTTTGTGGAGTGATTTCCACATAGCTTGGCACTTCCTTATACATGAGTGCCAGCTCCTTGTTCACCGCATCACTCCCAGGGGGGATTTGTTGATATATTTAGGTAGTGATGTGTGTGAACACTCTAGGACTGCCGAGGCACTTTTTTCCCTCTTTAGGAGGTTTTTTTTCCCCCGGCTTGTATATACACCTATTGCCCTAATGGGCTACTTATCTTTGTACATTCTCTAGTAATACATTCAGTATTGTGTGTTTGTGCTCCAAGCTTCTTCTTCTTCCTTGTGTTGTTCGCGTGCTTCCGCAGACATCTATCTCCAACAATTACCAATGAGATAGTTTCACATTACAAAACATCTCTTCAAAAAGAATGATCACATAGTCATATATGCTCCTATCTAGTTCTTGGGTTGCATAATTTCCCTAAAATTTGCAAGAAGTAATACTTATTTCCACCATTTGATGACCTTGCATGACCTCAAAGCACCAAAAAAGGGGTTTATATCTCATGAATGGTTTAGATTTTGGAGAAATGGATGCTACCACCACACCCGAAACACGCAAAACCCTAAGATTGACTGTTTATTTGTCTAATTCTGACATCTAGAGCCTTGGTAACCTCAAAAAGCACCAGAGAAGGGGCAGCCACAGAAACACGGGATAGGCCTCTGCTTTTTGAGGTTACCAAGGCTCTAGATGTCAGAATTAGACAAATAAACAGTCAATCTTAGGGTTTTTGCCTGTTCCAGGTGTGGCGATAGCATCCACTTCTCCAAAATCTAAACCATTCATGAGATATAAACATTATCATAGAATTTATGGTTTTACAATGGTTTCCTTTGTGTTTATGACATCACCTTCCTCCCAAAGCGATAAGTTCCACGGGAAGTAGCTATGTAACTGTGAGATTTTTTGGAAATTGAATCTTCATAGTTATTGGTCTTTTTAGAGTTCTTTATATGTTGTACTGGAACACAATGATGATGGATATCCATGATGGTACTAGAAAGGGTTTGTAGTATATCTAGCTAAAGAATCAAGGGCATGATTCTCATGATGGATAGTACTCCTTTTTTGACTCAGATGATGATCTTTTGATGTGGAATGGTGATCGTGGAAGTCTTAAACCCAGCTTGTATCTTCTTCCTAGGACATTTGAATATGATGTGCTTAGTGGCAATACAACTCATTTCTTTCAAATTTTAGGTTCATGGACCTTATTATATGCACAACCTAGTTGAACAATGCAAATACTAGTTTTGATTCTAATGGATTTGTTTTGCACACATACCATCTTTACGCAAGTGGATACAATTATGAACATATGATATAGATCAATGTGGACTTGAGCATGTGTAAGAAAGATGATGAAAAGTAGATTATCATAATGGAAATGTGATTTTACAAAATGTATCTCTTCAACAAGAATGATTACATAATCATGTATGGTCCCATCTAGTTTCTTTGGTTCTATGGTCATCATCTTCACATGAGCTACACACAAGTCAATATCTTTCAAAATAGAAGTAAGGAATGCATCTCCTTCCTCTTGGATGGCTTGAAGTGCTATTGATTATATCCAAAGTCTAGTGCATTAACTTTGAATCACTAAGGATCGATAACGTTTGCTCACTTTTTTGTTGCTTTTGCATTAGGAGAAACTTTAGGTTGTGCTACATATGATCTATGATGTGGTTGGTAGTTCTTATTCATTTTACATCTATGCCTTAATTGACATTGTGACACAATTTATGGCATATGTTTCTTTTCTCCTATGACTTTATAGCCTCTTCTTGATATGATGTTGGAATATGCATATGTTTCATGATGATTCCTTGAAGCTCTCCTTTTTGGATGACTTGGAATGGTTACTTCATGCATATTTCATCAGCCTGTTCCATTTGGAGGTAGATTGAGTTCAAATGGTTCATCACCAATGATTAGTGGATCTATTATTCCCCTTTGTGCATGTCCTTAGAATCTTTTTATGAATGGTCACATCTGTGGCAATTGATCTTCATCATGCTCACAAGATTGATTCTATGGATGAGGGTATGAACTATTTTGATATTCTTAATTGACTTCACTTTGCCATATTGAGCCACTCTATGATTGTATGGTGACCTCTGTTGCATGTAGATCACTTCATCCTCTGTTATGGAGCTTCATCCAAGGTGGTCATTATGTACCTTGAGCATGGATAGAATATACCACAAAAACTTGTTAGTATAAAATAATCAATGATGCCTCTTATGTAACTTGAGTTCCAAGTTGAACCCTAAAACACTTTTTGTGCATGACATTGATCATGATGCAAAGGAATTGCTGATAACCTCCAATTTTCACTTGCAATGTTGTGTTGTAATTTCATGAAAACATTTCTAATAGTCAAACTCTTGCAAAAGTTGTTTGAAGAAAAGCAAGCGAGTATTATTCCAACTAGTCAACATGCATAGAACCACTAATATGACATGTACTTTTTAAGAAATTACTATTAGATCTATAGTGGGACTTTTCCATCACTACTGTACTAGAATCTTGACTGATAAAAATTGATACATCAAAATTCTCCATATGACAATACAACATGTAATATTTCAATGAATAAAATGAGCACAATTTAAAGAAACAAACAACATCTGAATGTAGAATGTACCTTAGCTTTCACTATTCCAAGTCATTGATGATTAGTATCTTTAATATGAATTTGAGCCTATCACCACAACATGTAGAAAAAAGATAAACATATATAAAATCAAATTCAAAAGGGATATGAAAAGAAAATTAGTAGAGGTAAATTTTATTCTAGAAGAAGAACATTGATTTTTGAAGCCTCTATAGATTAAAAATTTATTTATTTATTGTTTTGTACAAATAGAAGCATATGTATATGAGTTCTTCATAAACTAAGGATATGATTTCTTCATTGACTCCTTAGTCATGGTTGCATGCTAAACATACCTAGGCATATTTTCTTTTATGTGTAAGTACTATGTGGCAATATCAATCATGTCCTCTTTATAATTCATGTTCCTAATGAATAACTTCTATAATCATGGAGAAATGCTTCCACACACATTTTCCTATCCATACTGTGTAATATTGGTGTCATTCTTTTGAAAAGAAGGAGAAGTAAGAAAAACTATTAACAATTTAAAGTGCTTCTTTGGTGTTGATGAAGCACTTATTTCTTAGATGAATTACCTATGCAGAGGAAATATTGGTTTAATTCTTTTGCAAATATGAGAATCAAGAAAAATATATAGCTCATTAGAAGAATATGGTGTCTGTGTCCTCCCACTCCACATGAAAGAGCTTCCGATGATGGTATTGTGTGCTTTTCCTCCTGAAAAATAGTAGATGAATACTGGAAAGTAAAATGAATAGTACATCTTTGATCACAAAGAAAGAATGAACCACCTACTTGGACATGAATATTGTCATCTCATGGGAGAAAAATTTCTTTGTGAGTGATTCTATTATTGTTACATCTTCTCCTTGGAGGAAATTGTTCGAGTACCCCATGGCTTCTAGAATTCAAGAGGTAAGAGAGAGAAAGATAGAAGAGAATCAAAATAACATGTATAATGGACTAAGAAGTATCTGTACATAGAGAAAATTACTTTTTTGATATGTGTATAGGTCAGGGTGAGGTTTTCCATTCTATGTGAGGGAAAATGATAAAAATTTGAAAAACTCATTTTTTGAGGTAGGGAAAGTTACGAGTTTGATGGTGTGGCACTTTACTTTTGGAGCAGTTTGAAAAAAGAACTATTTTGAGTGATTTTATTAAAAAATCCATTAAAAAAAGTAACTTTTGACATGTATATTAAGAAATGGGCCCTTTAAGCAATAACTAACTATGTGACTTTTCAAAAAAAATCAACTTTTTATTCACAAAGATGGACGGATTTGATGATGTGTAAAGTGAAATCTCTCTCTCTTTCTTTTACAGAAGAGAGAGATGACCTTACTTGGGCCTAAAACGAAGCCTTGTCTTGCCTACTAAAAAGTGCTCTATTAAATGCACTTTTTTCCCTCAAGCAAGAACAAGATTAGGCTTAATCCCTTAAAATTAGGAATCCTTACAAGGCCCATGCAGGGGTCATTTTTTCCCCTAATGCAAGCCTTTAATTCCATGCGCTAGGAGCTTGCTTTAAACCATACAATGCTTTTTGAAATTTACAAAAAATATATAGATATTTAGGGTTTTCAAACCCCAGTGGTCGAGTCATGTAGATTTTCTCCTATAAATCACCATTAGGAAAAGTGTTCTTTATATCTAATTGATATATTGACCACCTCCTAGATGTGGCAACCCCAATTATTTCCCTAATGATGGTCATCTTTGCAATTGGACTAAATGTTTCTTCATCGTCAATCTCCTAGGATTGAGCAAATCCCTTTGCCGCAAGCCTTGCTCTGTACCTAGCAATTGAACCATCAAAATTTAACTTCACTTTATAAACCCACTTGTTGCCAATTACCTTCATCTTGTCTTTTATTAGCAGTAGACTCTATGTGTTGTTGTCTTCAAGTTCTTTGTACTCTTCTTCCATAGATTCTTGCCACTCCTTTGTGTCCTTGGCCTCTTCATAGGTTTTACCCTTGTTGACCTCCTTTCTTCTCCCTTTCGTGGGATAAACCTTCTTTGCCTTGGTGCCTTGATCTCTACGTTTGATCTAACTCCCCCTTCGAACATAGGTCCTTCAAATTCTTCAACTTCATGTTCATCTTCATCAAGCTCTACCAATCTTGTCTTTCCTTTATTCATTGATTGATGGGTTGAATCCATGATTGAAGTTCTTTGTATGTTTGGACCACTAACTTCCAAGCTATCTTGAACCCTACCTGCATATCTCCTCTTTGTCTCTTCAATATCTTCATCCTGCAATGGAACTTTGAAAGCATAACATGGCTTGAGTTCATCAAAAACTACATGTTTGGATACCTTTAACTCCTTTGTATTAGGTGTGCAGCATCTATAACCTTTTTGCTTCATACCATAACAAATAAGCATACTGCTTTGAGCCCTTGCATCCATCTTGCCTCTCAATTCTTGAGGCACATGTGTGTAGCAAACACACCCAAAGATTCTAATCTATGAAGATTATAATTAAATTTAAAAAAAAAATGTTACAAGAAGAGGAACAAGGTGAGATTCATTGCTCATGAAACAAGCACCTACACAATGAGAGATAAATAACCAATATCTCTACCTAAGAGAAAATTACAGCTAGTAGGGGGCTATATTAGCTAAGGGGTAGCTTAGACCTAGATTATACACTCCCAATGAGAGCCCGCAAGTTCCCAAATGATGGTAGAGAGTGGCCATGACTTCCTTCCAATCTCTTGCTTATATAATGTTCCAAAGTTGATGTACAATTTGGATTCAAATCATGCCTCAAAAATTACCGACTTTTCACCATCAAGTTACATGGAATCTTGGGTTGAAAAACTCATGGAAAAGTATTTGTAGCCTTTACCAAAAAGTGAAGCGATGTGGCATTTGACTTTAGCCTTGCTTCACAAACAATTGAGCTTGTTGAATTTCTAACAATGACGCCAAAAGTTGAGGCAAACAATCATAGAAGAACTAAGAGCATCTCTTACAACATCCAAAATCAAGCGTGAACCCAAATTTCCATCTCTTGAGTCGCCATCAATATTTGAACTTCCTAAATAAGTTTTTCCTTAGATATGTGTGAGGCTAAATGTGAAGAGGTACATGAGGATCAAGGCCCAAAAGATAATATTACGGAAGAGCATCTTGCATGTGCTTTAGAATGTCCCATGGTTCATAGTCAACAAGAGAGGAGGTTTCAGATCATCCAAGACCTATGCCATGCTTTTGAGTATGATATCATTGATTGGAAGGTCTTGCAAAGGCTTGCAAAGATAACCATTAATGATCACCATCCCCAACCCTTTCTCCTATGATCATATTAGAATCAAAGCATCTAAATACATGAAAGATCAAATTGAATTGACAGCAGATGTTTCGTGTAATATCACACAATACCAGACATAAGTTATATCAATTAACTAAAATTGGCACATGAGATATATTAAGAAACATATTTCTATAGATAGTGCATGGTAGAGGGCACCAAAATATGCAAAATATAACCTTGTATATAGCCCAATTACCCAATTTTGTGCATCGCCTAAAAATTACATCATACAAGTCCCCTCACCCACAAAGAAATAGTGGTTGAATTATCCATTGATAGTGATCCCATCAAAAAATAAGCTCATCATAGATTACCATTGCATAGTGGCAATAAATAGTAGAGGATGCTCCTAATCTTGCATGCCAGATGCTTAAAGATTTATTAAATGATGAGAGTATGTCTTAGAACATCTAATGTAGTTATGGTACCACATATTTTATAGTTGGGGTTTAAGTATGGGATACAACCATTTCTTTTTTATAGCGAGACCCCCAATCTCAATACGTCGATAGCATAGTTTAATCATATCCAATATTTACCAAGCAACTATTTACAAACATTCAAGGAGGCCTTCTTTAGAGGTGTTTGGGATGCCATATTAAATTTTTTGTTAAATTGTTCTCATCCCTTATATTTAATCTAATTTCCATGGAGCTTTGTATGCATCAAAATGGCACTACTCCCTACTACCACCACACCATGAGCTGTAAAATGGAATCAATTGATGCTCTTTTTGGCAAAGAAATATTGAGAAATGCAAAAGTTTTGGAGGATTCCTTATTATTATATCCTAAGAGCCCTAGCAATACTACCTATTAAGGATGATAGAGACTAGGGGATAGGAAAGTTGTTGGTAGAATGAAGAAGATCAAAGTTAAAGAAATGTACCATACAAAATTTTTGCAAATTTTTGTTATGGAGTGGATGAAATTGTTAGATATACTCAATATTCCACCCTGACACAACCACAAATGATCCATGTACTCCAAGTTGTAAGGCCCCAATTATGAGGAGACACCATTTTGGAGTTGGGACATTCGTGGAACCCTAACTTGCAACTTAGATGAGGAATTCACATTTTGCTCACTATTTTACCTCTCTCGATTATGTTTTTCTATATCGACTCCCATTGTAAAAGCTATATAAGAATGGCTTATACGATTTTTTTTACATTATTTCACACTAGTCAGCCCTTCATCTAGAGTTTTTATAGAACGTCATCTAAGGTCCATATTGGGAGCATTCGAGTGGACAAGACCATCTTTGTATCTGCATTCCTATCGGAAAGTTGAGAATTTGAGTTCTTAATCTCTCACTTTGCATTTCCTCTAAGTCTATGTATGTCTCATCTCTCCATTGTGCTATTTTTCTTACAACAATATCTCTTGGAAGTGAAGCCAAGTAATAATAAGACTCCATGGAAGGATTGCTAGTCATCACGTAAGTCAAATCTACCTACTTTTGTGAGATTTTAGTATTTTAAATAGAAATTCCACTTTTTTTTTTAAGATATGCTCCACTTTTGTAAAGGCCAAGGAGTCTTTGAGCCTTAGTATGGTAATCTAGTCTCATAGAATTTTTATGATTTTTTTGGGCATGATTTGAATGCCAAATGATCTTGATGGAAATTTTTTTAAGTCGTGAGGACCAATAAGTGAGAATAGGGTCAAGGTTTTAAGTATAAAAGATAAAAAATCCTAAAATGTAATATTCTTTAATATTATATTCAATAAAATCTCATGCATCTTGCATCATGAACACTTTTGTCTCACTTCCTTCTTCATTTAAATCTTCAATGGTGTTCTTGAGGTGTCCCATTGTTATGCCCACCCATTAAGAGCTTATTGGCATGTGTATCATGCTTGTTGCTCTCAATTTTGCTAGTGCATGCGTTGGTTATTCAATTCTTGGGCTTCATTTGGACTTCTAACATCCATCTAGACACATCCCCATACACTTGATTTGGTAAGATACTTGGATTGAAATTGAATTTGATCCCCATCACTTGAGACGAGTAAGCTTTGTGTTTGTAGATTTACAATCGCTATTTTATCCAAGGGGAATTAATATCACTATATTTACATGATTTTTTTGGATCTAGATGGATTGGTTCTTATGACACTTATATGTCCACAAGCCATCTTTGCTTCATGTTTAGCTTAGAAACAAGCAACCTACTCTAGCCACTTCTAGTTGTGAGGCTAAGTATAGGAAAGATTTCATATCTATTGTTAAGTATGTGCAATTAAGATGCCTTATGAGTGAGATTGTTGGTCAGACTTCTACTAATTCAGAGCACATTGGAAATCACAAGGAACCGAATGTTCCATGCTTGCACTAAGCACATTGAGGTGATTTATGACTATGTTAGGGAGAGACTCTCTACTTGAGAGATCGGTTTGGTTGATGTTCTTGCATAAGCTAATGTTGCATACTTTTTCACAAAGGATTGGCCTCGCGAGAATTTTGAAGCTTTTTCGGAAGTTTTGGGCTTACTCTCTATTGTAGATTGATCTTAGTCCACGTTGGTTGGCACTTCCTTATACATGAGTGTAAGCCCCTTATTCATTGCATCACTCCCAACGGGAACTTGTTAGCATATTTCAATAGAGATGTATTTGAACACACTTAGAATGGTTGGGCATTTTTTAGCCTTTTTAGGAAGCTTTTTCTTGAGCTTGTATATACCCCCATAGCCTTAATGAGCTACTTATCTTTGTATAATCCAAACTAAGATATCTATTGTGTGTTGCACTCCTAAGGTTCATCTTATTCCTCATGTTATTTGTGTGCATTCTCCTTCTAGAATTCCAACAAATAAGATAGTAGACTCATTCATTTTTCTTTTGTGGTTGATTATAATGATTGTTGACCTATCTGCACGTGTCAACCTAGTTGGCTTGACTCTTTACCTCTCAAGGTTGGGGGCAGGATTCAATGCATGAGAATTGCAATTACTAGATACCTATCACCATTTGAGTGTTGAGCTATTAAAACCAACCCCTTTGAGGGCCCTTTGTCCTTCAACCTATCTTGTTTCAAACCAATCATCTCATCTTATCATTAGGGTTGTCTTTTCCCAATTTCTACCTTAGCGGGCCTTTGGGCTCTATATCCCACTAGATGTTATAGTTTTGTATCCTACTAGTTGCTATGCATGTAACCCACGTGTCAACCTAGTTGGCTTGACTCTTTACCTCTCAAGGTTGGGGGCAGGATTCAATGCATGAGAATTGCAATTACTAGATACCTATCACCATTTGAGTGTTGAGCTATTAAAACCAACCCCTTTGAGGGCCCTTTGTCCTTCAACCTATCTTGTTTCAAACCAATCATCTCATCTTATCATTAGGGTTGTCTTTTCCCAATTTCTACCTTAGCGGGCCTTTGGGCTCTATATCCCACTAGATGTTATAGTTTTGTATCCTACTAGTTGCTATGCATGTAACCCCTACTCTGTGGGATTTGGAGGGTCCATAGGTGCTATGCCTTTCATTGTACTTTCAATTCATTCAAGCTAATTTGGAAGAGTAGATCTCAATTATCCAACTTCGTTTATAAAAGAAAAATGATTGGCGACCTAGTTCTGCTTTGTTTAATCATCATATCCTGCATTGGATGTGAAATTTGCTCTTCTCGCATCATGTATTTCCATAGATTTTTCTTGTTGGACGTTTTATTTTGATCTCCATGTTTCCTTGCACTTTGCTTGAATCATGCTTTTCTTCGAAATGTAATGTTTTATCGTCTCCGAGATGCTTGGAATCACAAAGATGGCAATAAACACCTAAGAAGGGATGCCCGTTACTGTGTAATGAAGATCATGAAACTCAAAGCAGTAAATAATCTCTCTCTCTCTCTCTCTCTCTCTCTCTCTCTCTCTCTCTCTCTCTGCGCGCGCGCGCACACATGAACTCCGACTCAAATAGATTATTAATAAAGAATAAAGAATCAAATTGCTTCAGAACTTTCTTTAATGTAGGAATTGGTGTTCAAGTCCAAATGGAGCCTGAACTTGCTTCTGGAAAACCTTTCAAAAATATGAAATCTGAATAAGGATGCTATGGTGGTATCTAAACTCGGAAGTCTGGAAGCTGTTCTAGTCCTGACATGCCTTTGTCCTTCTCAATGGAGGAGCAGTTCAATGGTCCAATGGGCTTCACCAGAGGGGATCTTGGTGGGGTGTGCCTTTCGAGCAAGTCAGCTTCATTCTCCTTGAATACGTACTCCACGCATTTAGTAACATCAAGCCCCACATCCTGATCCTTCAAGTCTAGACCTGATGATGCTTCATCGTTGAACTGAGGCTGGCTGCTATCTTGAGAGGTAACAGGCTGAGATGAGACAAACTTTTGCTGCTGTTGGTATACTTGTCTCAAACGGTGTACTTCAATTTTCAATGCTTCATTTTGAGCTGAAATAACAAAGCTGTTGTTAGGGTAAGTAAAAAATAAGCAGCCTCGGATTATTTCACAGTATTCGATAATTGATAGATCCAATACATGAGGGCTATAGTTATGTGATCAGCATGGGATGCAGCAACCCTATCTTGAGAAAGCGAATGGCCCTTGCCAGTAAAAACTTATGTGCAGGTATTCCAAGCCTACGTAGCCAAGTGGTTTGATGCCTTGAGTCTGAGGAGGAAGCCCTGTGTTCAAGTCTTGGCTGGACATCTATCTATTAGTTCCTCACAGATGGGCGCTGCCAGCTTACGACGTTGGGTGTGTGAGTGTGTTTTCAATTCATCGTACTCTCAAAAAAACTTATGTGCAGGTTCGTAGATGAATGAAGGAGCAACCCAGTATCTGATTGTTTCTGTCTATGAACGACTTGGAGATTTATTGACTATGTAAAAGACAGGGACGTGGCCCAAGAACGCTGCTTGAGGTTAAAGACATTATGGAGGGCGTTTAAATCCTTGCTTACACTACAGTGAATAGATTTATCGGGCTCTCAATCAGTTTCTTTAACGCCCATTTCTGTATGTCAAGCGTAGGAGATATAGCGTAGGCACGAAGAACATTCCATCTATGCAAGATCAATGACTGTAACTTTCAAACCTCTGCAGTTATCATTTAATTTCATGGAAATCTAACACACGCTCAAACAAAAGGGACTTGTAATCCCAAAGATAAAAGAGAATTCGCTGATGTTTGCGTACCCTCTTACAGAACTGGCAAAGGCTCAAAACAGTCCACAACGTCGACTGTTTTGAACGTCTATTCTTTTTTTTTTGAGAGTACAATGAATTGGAAATGCACACTCACACACCCAACCTCGTAAGGTAGAGGCACCCATCATGAGGGACTCATGGACATGTCCAGCCAAGACTTGAACTCAGGAGTTCCTCCCACAGCTTCAAGGCGTCAGCCACTAAGCTACGCAGGCTCGGACGTTTTGAACGTCTATTAGACTATTGATCTACTCCGTAATTGTAACAATCAGTTACCTCTATTCAACAAACCTTTTCATTATATGTCTCCCCTCTCTTGCTGCATGTCTGTGTGTGTGCTAGAATTCTTACATCTTCTATTAGCGTGATGCAATCTTATGCAAATGTTAATTTTTTCAAAGTACAACATATGCTCTAGTTATGGATTCAATCGGCAAACAAGAAACCCAATTGGAAACGTCCCTCTCAGAAAAAACGGAACACTGGTTGCCTACTGTACAGGCAAATTAAGAAGACTATGAAACATTATGCTAAAGTGTTTCTACCATAGTTTGTATCGAGTGAAGGCTACCATTCCAAACTCACCTGATAAATAGGCAACGTTCTTTACCTATTTATAAACCATAAAGAATAAAATGATTCTTCAATGCAGATCCTATATGGAGGATGGGAAGTTACCATCTTTAAAAAGCTTCTCTTGTGCCAATGCAGCGATCCTCTGCTTCATAGCACTGTTTTCCACATTTAAAAGGACCCGATGCCGATCAAGATATGCGACTTGAGGTGACAATGCAGAGACCTCATCCTGAAGGAAGACCGACTGAGCTCAGACAAAAGTTAACATGAAAGTCCAAATTTTGCACATGCTTTCGAGAGCTCTGAACATATCAAAAGAAAGCGAATGGTCTGTATGGCAAGTTTTTGACCTGTAACACATTGACTGTCCTTTCAAGCTCAGCAATATATTGAAGCTTGCGAACTCGTGAACGCTGTGCAGATTGTCGATTGGCTAGAATCCTACCAGTACATTTGGCGAGCATAATCAACAACTCAACACGAAATTTAAGGAATAACTAAATTTCACTGAATTCACAACCTACCTCTTTGCTCGCTTTGGATCAAGATTTGCATCAACAGATAAAGAATTCTCTCCTTTCCCGCCTGACATAGATGAATTTTCTGTCTTTAGAACACTTTGAACCTCATCATTTCTCGATTGTCCAATTCCTTTCATTCGTTTGTCTTCTGAAGAGTTAGCATTCCCGCTATCTCGGTCAGACAGCCCAGATGATGCCTCAAACGATGACTTATTTCCAGATGAAGTCGTTTTAACATTAGCGTTGACATGGCCCCCTTGGGAAATTCCACTGCTTGTAAATCTGGGTAGCATCCACTCCTGATTCATTTTGTCGAAAACTTTACAATCCTTGAACGACTCGTTGTTCCCAGAGGCTAATTCATGACCCCTTGCAACATCATGGATAGTCACATGTTGCGGGGGGCCTTCCAGAAAGGCAAGGGAATCACTTGAAGACCGTCTATGGAAGGCCTTCGGAGAAGGAAAATCAGGTGCATCATTCAAAAGGTCATCCACCCATCCTGGAGTCTGTGGTAAAAAGCTAGTGGAGGGGGTGCGCTGGTGATACCGACGGTCTCCCTGTGTAGTTGGAAGGGGAACCTTTGGCCAGGCGGAAGTGAAAAGACTGTTGTTATCATGCATCCCCGAAACTCCGTTCGAGAACAACGGGCTTCTCGGCGGAAGATGTGGTTGAGACGTCGTAAACGACCAGTCCACGGAACTTGTATCGAATCCATTCCTTTCACTTGCCATTGCTATATCTACCCTGCAGCAAAGAAAAGTTTCCCCATTCACACTGTAAAAATCCCATAAAAGAATAATTGCGACGACAGTATACCAAGCTAACTCCCTATAATTACAGAAAACAGATCTTGTTCGAAGCACTGATTCAGAAAGGCCTAATGGTGAACTCAAGAAAGTGTTGGATAGGAAGCATAAGAATGCTAAATGGTTTTTTTGTTTCTGGGATTTTAGTGTAACGCATCCTCCATTAAAGCTGTTTGTTCTTTCGTCTTAGATATCTGATCTCTACAGCCTTTGATGATGGAATCAAGACATCCAATTTCTAGGACCTGTATGAATATAGAGAGAACTACATATCACTCCTACGCCGCAAGCTGCATTGTACATGACATGATAAGTAAAGCTATGGACAAGCAGGTAATGAAATGTGCATTCATGTTAGATCATGTCAGGGTTTTCAGATATTGTTCAGTTTTATTTCTCAACCGGCAGGCAATACAATTTCGTACCCGTGTTTTGAATGCAATTTCTTGTCGTCATCAACGGACGAGTACATCAAACGGAGGTTATTTTGCTTTGATGCATACCTTGGACACGGCCAGCAGCTAAAAAAAATGAGACATGACGTTGCTTGCAGAAGCTGCTCCACGACAATCAGCAGCGCTGCGATCTAGCTGCAAATGTTGAGGAAGCCGTCGATGGCGTTCGATTGGCCTTAATGAAAACATTCTGCTGGTATTAGAGCTCATTGCGCTGGTAAGGGTGCGGATTACGCGAATCGTGGAATGGGATTGAAGGAGAGCGCACTACGAGCAATGTTCTCATTGCGCTTGGCAACAACCTCGCACGTCTCTCTCTCTCTCTCTCTCTCTCTCTCTCTCTCTCTCTCTCTCTCTCTCTCTCTCTCTCTCACACACACACACACACACACACACGCACACGTATATATTGTACATCTGCAGTGTGCGAAGGCCACCACGAATTTCCAAATGAATGCCGTGGTCGAAGCTTTGGTGGACCTACATCCGAGTGCGTTGTGTGAATTATATGCACTTTCTTCTGGGTGAAGGAATCAACGTCAGGTTATGGAAGGAACATGTCCTCATATATGCAAAGTCGTGTCAACTCTCAAGCTCTTCATAGTCTACTCACCTGCAGGAACAGCTTGAGATTGAAGGTCATCGATTTGGATGACAAAGCGCTTCGATCCAGAGACATCCATCAAGTTCTCATGAAGGCACGCAGTCAATCCATGTCAGTACAACTACCTCAGTAGAGCAATGATTCTGAGTCTCGCTTATGGCTTGCACATGGAGAGGTATTCCGTTGGTCTCACCCCCTTTCTCGTGTGCAGCATAAAGGTATGTTTTGCCCGCATCAGCTTAGGCGACCCAGTTCATGGCGAGAGGACTTTTGATATTGAAAATCTGAGCATATGAAGTGCGCCATTTCCAACAACTCATGCAGCTAGCTCAACAATTCTGTACATGGTGACATCACAAAGGAGGAAATTTTTTTATGTAGAACCTATCAAAGTAGATTGCAACGTTGGTGGTCATCTAAGAAGAATACTTTGTACACATGAAATCGTCCATGGTGCCAACTGCTTTGACATACTACAAGGAAGTTCCTTTAGTTCTAAATGAACCCAAGAGAAGTGGTCACATTTGGAGTCTAAGTCACTAAGCCAACTGCTTTGACATACTACAAGGAAGTTCCTTTAGTTCTAAATGAACCCAAGAGAAGTGGTCACATGTGGAGTCTAAGACCTTAGTGAGTTAGTCTAAGTCCTTAGTGAGTTAGTGAGTTATTGTTGGGGCCCTCTTTCGCTAGAGAATAGATTGTTTGCATGATCTTAAAAAGCAAGCTCTTGACAGAAGGAAAGGATGTAAAAATATGCAAGATTGAAACAAATTTAACTATATTAATGGAACTTGATGAGGAGGCAGCAAAGTCGATGGCCATTGTCCAATAGTGCTAGCCTAAAAGGTTGAGTCTTGCCCCTCTCATGAGTGGGTTCAAATCCTCTTTGTTTTAGTGGTTAGACACTCCTCATCATTATCTGACAAAATGTTGACAGCTCCCTTCATGGAATCATTGGCTTTCGAGCGCTCTCGATGGACAATGTCGGCAATGCCAAAACCCATGCTCGTTGGGATAGAGTGGACTTTTGTTCAAACTAGATTCCTCGTTCAATCTTAGGGCCATCCCTTCCAAGTTTCTACCCTTAGCAAGCCTTTGGGCTCTGTTATTTCTAGTAAGTGCTAGATGTTCAACCCTTGCTTGTGTGGGATTCTGAGGTTCCCATGGGTGTTATGCCTTTCACTCTTGTATTTTTCATTAATTCAAGATATCAAGAAGCGTAGTCATAAGATCAAACCTCCTTATGAAAAAAAAATCGATGGTCGTTTTTTTATGTGAGAGATGATGGCTATTTGGTGCTTTGGAGTTTTTGACAACATTCTTTGGATGGTGGAAATTTTTTTCATCCTTTTCATCCTTTGGAAGCATGTTTGAATGCTAGTAGCCATTTTCCCCTCCATCCACCCTCTTTCAATCCTCTTTCCCACCTCTCCCACCCTTGATAGTTTAGAATCATTTTGTGGACATTTTTATACTTTTTGTAGTACATTTGATTTATTTGTTGTGTTCATATAGTACTCATGGTTTCATGTTTATGGATTTCGATACTCCTTGTGTAACATTTTTGAGTATCAACTCTATGTGTTGTTGCTATAGCTAAACCATATAGCCAATTTCACTAGTCCTCTTCCTTGATCCTCTTCCCTATGCTTTGTTATATGTACTTCCCTCACTTTAGTAATAGTTTGTTTTATTTCCTAGTTTCACTATAGGAACGACCAATGTACATGGCTACTAACATAATCACACACCAAGCGACATTTTCCATACTCAGCATTGTCAAATAGAAGCTTTAAGCACATAGTATCTATTGTAAAAAGAGAGGATGAGGAAAGCTTGTTCACTCTAATAGCACGATATTTTGCCATCTTTCCCACAACAAGAGAGATGCAAATCTCTCTTTCCTTGCTTCAAATATCCACAGAGATAGAAGATTGGCTAAACACACCTTGTCCATGCCCTTGTGTACCAATTTTTATATAGCTTTATCAATATGATTGGCTAAACACACCTTGTCCATGCCCTTGTGTACCAATTTTTATATAGCTTTATCAATATGGTTTTTTCTCCATGATTCTATTCTGCATGGGATCATGCATGCCAATGATGTTATTGCATAATTGGTTGCTTCCCAAATGCATAGAGGCTCTATTGAAACTCCTTCCAACTTTCAACATGCATACACTAACTATGATATGATAGACCAGAACCTTCAAGCCAAGCACTAGAGAGAGAGAGAGGGACATCTCTACTCATAAAATAGAGTGGAGAAGTTCTATTTTAGCACCTATATCTACCTTTGTGCCATCCCGAGAGAGAGAGAGAGAGAGAGAGAGAGACTTTTCTCAGCCAATTCCATTTGAAAAAACACATGGAATTGTAACTAGGGTTCAGAGAATTATGGACAAGCATCAATGCAAGATAAAGAGAGCCACTAATACCACATGAAAAATAGCTCATTACCATAGCTATGGACCTATCATTTGTGCCAATTTTTTCTCTCTTTTTAATTTGCCTCATAGATAGAGAGAGAGAGAGGGGGAGGGAGAACCACAAACCATGGTGATATATTATTTTTCAAATTTCAATGGCATCATACATGATGTGAACCAGCACTTCATTTGAATGCACCTTTGCAACCTTTGCAATTGCCTTCATGTGTTAGGCATTAGTTCTAGATTCATGGGAATGAACTGACGGATGTGGATT
>CM035435.1:126346016-126371016 GCA_020310875.1 Ceratopteris richardii | reverse complement strand
CCTCACTACCTATTTGAGCTTATCAATCTCTGCTTCTCTGGCCTCAATAATATCATCTTTCTCTGCTATCTGCCCCTATAAAACTATAACCTATTCTTGTAATAGATTTGCATCTGCCTTGATTGTCAAAATTTCTTCCTATAGTTGCACGATGTCGGGTTCCAACAAGTCTAGCTTTGCTTGGTACTCAGTAGGGAGGGATTGATGAGCATCATGTAGCTGATTAGGGAGTTGCTTAGATAGGTGGAGGAGAAAATCACCAATTTGGGCTAACTGGGCAAATGAATCAGGGACTCTAAAGGTTGATACGAGTCAAGAGGGGTTGACAGAAATTGTGGCTGAAGAGGAAGGTGGGGAGTAATTAGGGGAAGAGGGAATAGGTAGAGAATGGGAGACGGCCACCGAATGATTAGGTGAGGGGGGAGGACTTGGAGGTAAGGGCACCTTAGACGGGGAAGGGGGAGGTGTTATTATATGTGTGGTATGAGTACCTTGAGTCCTAGCTTTCCGTGAGGAAAGAGGTGCAGTGGAGACCATTGTATCTGGTTGAGCATCCGGATGAACGAGAGACTCCTCATTCTACGTTTGCTCAGTTTAGTTAAGAGTCTCCGTGACTATGTCCGGTGCTTTATCAGGTGTTTCTTGTTGTTGTTGATCGACCGTGTGAAGAGGTTGAACATCTTCCATGACAGTGTCTTTATCAGTTTGAACTTTAGGTGAGGGTGGGGCAGAAGAGACCTATACGGATGAAGTTGTGTCTTGCAGAAATGCTGTAGCGGAAGAGGCTCGTACGTGACTCTGCGAGGGACTGATTTTCCTACGTTTCTCTCGAAAGAATTGCAGAAGGTCTTCATTATAAGTCATCAACACCCATGACTTGCTCTAATTCTTCGCGCAAGAGGAGGGTGTTCATCATAGGAGGCTGAACAGGTTGACCTACAGGAAGGAGAAAGGAGAGAAGATGAGGAAGACAGGACCGAGGAATATCACCTTTGGCTATATATCGTGAGATCGCCTGACACTCACGGTGGATTCGTCGAAAGAAGAATAGTGCCCAGTTAACTGATTCTCGGGCAGCAATGTCAATCATGGAATAAAATGGCCAAGATATCCCATACATGCACTTTTGTAGGTTGAGAGCAGTGACCAAAAATTGAAGTCTAGAGCATTCCGGTTCAGGTCGGTAGAGGATAGCAAACTCGTTAGAAGACTAGCAAGGAAATAATTGCTTCATCATCGCCATAGGAAGCAGGGGGACATCCACACTTCCGTCTTGAGGTAGATGGAATCCTTCGGCCACAGTGTTTAGAGTAACAATGATGCGAGGATTTAGGCAGGTAATCGGCCAGCAGGTCTCCGTCTGGGGGGTATCGGCAATGGCGTCAATGACTTGAACGAAGTAGGGATGACATTGGACCGAATGCCAAGGCAACTCGGCGAACACCAATAACCTGTGGGTACGCAAGAAATCACTCAGGTCAGGAAATAAACCAGCACATAAAGTGGTAATATTGGCAAGAGCTTCCATGGCGGTTGACATAAGTCGAATGCGCAACATTATAATGAGGATATACACAGAGCGCAAGAACACAATAGTGAAAAAGAGGACGAAGATCTCAATTAAGTAAGAATGCTGGATGGAAGCACGAGTAGAAAACACAATCATCACCAGTGGAGGGAAACATGCATGCATAATGGCAACATAAGCGCATTAAGGAATTCCCAAGCATGGAGTGAGGTGGTGAATCATCGGGAATTAATTAAAATAGGAAATTTATGGTCAGTTGGTCAACCAAAACACGCGTAACGTAAATAGTGGTCAAGATACAAAAGCCGGATGAATAAAAATAATACCATCACCAAGTTAAGATGAAGTAGACGGTGGACAATACGGACGAAGTTTCGACCCATTGATGGGTTTAGGGAGAAGAGTACCAATTAAAGAGGATAACCGGAAAGTAGCCGGCCGAACGATTAGACTTTGCATTGTAAAAAAGAACTAATTGCCCTTTGGTAAAGACGGGAGTCATGAGGAATCGATCATGGGTCTTAGCTTGCCGCAATTGCATGTCTTGAAGCACCAAAAAACTTTTCAGATGTTGTTCATCCAAAGACCGCACCGGTAGTAGTATGGAAAGAACAATACAATAGTATGAAGGAACTATGTTGGAATCGATCCACAGGCACACTGCCCAGACGCACAGTCCGGCAATGCCACTGCTTCTTTCTTCCCCGCGCTTTTTTCTATTATGAAAAGGTTACAGTGATTGCGCTACATCCTTTCGATGTGCGTCTTTTCCCCATTACATTTTCCACTAAATATAATTACATTCCTTTCTGGCGGCCTAACAGTATGCATGTGTATGTGTATGTGTATGTGTATGTGTATGTGTATGTGTATGTGTATGTATGTGTATGTATATGTATGTGTATTGGTATGTGTATGTGGATGTATATGTATGTGTATGTGTGTGAATGTTTGTGTATGTGTGTGTGTATATGTGCATGTGTGTTTGTATGTATATGTATATGTGTGTGTATGTGTTTGTATGTGTATGTGTTTGTATGTGTATGTGTTTGTATGTGTATGTGTATGTATATGTGTGTGTGTATGTGTATGTGTGTGTGGGTGTGTCTTATGTATATGTGTGTATGTACTATATGTGTGTGTATGTACTATATGTGTGTGTATGTATATGTGTGTATGCATGTGTATGTATATGTATGTGTGTATACGTGTGTATATGTGTGTGTACATGTGTGTACGTGTGTGTAGGAGTGTGTGTGAGTATATTTGTGTGCATGTGTGTATGTTTTTATGTGTGTGTATGTGAGTGTGTGTGTATATGTATGTGTGTGTATGTATATGTGTGTGTATGTGTATGTGTATATATGTATGTGTAAGTGTATGTATGTGTGTATGTGTTCGTGTGTGTATGCATGTTTATAAATTTAAAGTCTTATTTGTATAATGATCCCTTTTTTCTTTTGAAATTAAAATAACAAGAGATATGTGCATACACATGTGCATGTGCATGTTAGACATTGGTCTATAGAGACATTTGCATGTGTGTGTGGGACAAGGGCTAAGACTAGCCAATGTCCCTTACTCAAGGGATATCCTAAGGTACCTAAAGGTTAATGGGAATGAGTGTGCATGATGGCCACATGTCCACACTAAAGCATTCTAGATCATTGCTATTTTGGGTGTAAGAGGATATAAAGGATGAGAGGAGAGTTGCACAGACCATCATTCAATTTATAGTCTTCATTAGAAAGTGAGTATTAAGTCTCACAATTGGTATCTAGAGTTTTGGAAAAGATCAATTTTTAAAGTTTTTTTTGGAAGTGATCTTGCCATCTTTGGAATTTGCATTATCATCTTCCTCATGACTTCTTTGTTGTGGGTTGTCGGAAGGAGTTGGACTCTTTTACAAAAAGAAGGGAGGAGAAAGTCCCTTCATAGGAGGCTAAGCGCCCCCCAAGAAGGCTCTTGCATGGATGACACCCAAGAAATAGCTTCAACCTACCCGCAATCGTCTGAAGCTGCCCGAATGAGCTATCATGTTGCCCACATGAGAGCTAGGGCAGGGAGCTTCTCTTCTCTTGTGTTGTGAACATAGGAGGAATGTGAGAATTTTATGAAATCATATTTCTCATGATCTTCAGACAATCCATATTGTTCAACTATTTGCTCAAAACACCAAAGGTAAGAGGTGACATTCACTCCATTGAATTCCCCAAGGTCTATTTTTATCAACTCAATAATTTTCCATACTCTTTGTTCCTCAAAGATATTGGCCATTTTTTTATGTGTGTTTTCAAGCAATGAAACATAAGAATGGATGTTTTAAAGTATTCCTCATATTGTAGAATCTTGTTTTGATTGGTCCATAACGTAGAAGCTATTTCTATGTCCTTCACAAGCTCTAATATCCTCGTGATCATCAATTTCAATATAGTCATACACAAACAATTAGCAAAATAGTTCACACACATTGAACACCATTTCACATCAGGTTCAATGGAGTTTCATGAAGTTTGGGGTTCACACTAGGGGGTGTCTTGGGTGTATGTGAACTATTAGGCTACTAAACTACTTGGAGTTTCTCTCAGGAGCTATCATACCCATGAAAAGAGGTGAAGTTGGAGAGGTTGAAGTTATGATCTCTGGAGGTGAGAGGATTGAAAAGTTAGATAGAGGCATCAATTGAGGTTTTCTTGCTATTTCTTCACCTCATTTTCTTTTGCCTAGGATGGAATCCAATGTCTTCTAAATTCGATGGGGAAATAAGGTCGAAGTTGATTTTTGGTACCATATGAAGTTGAATTACTAAAAGATTTTTCTTTTGACTTTTTGAGTCTTGCACACTCACTAAATTCTTAATCCAAAGGTTTTCAAATCATTCAAGAACAAGAACTATGCATCTTCCATGGACGCACAAAACATGAGAGTATTTCTTTTCACAAAATAATAAGTCAAGTTTTTCTCTGAATTCACCAACATTTATCAAAATTAAGTCTCCTTCTAAATTGTATACAAATCCTTCTCATAGATGGAGCAATTCTTTTGAGTCTGCTCTAGTTTCTTACTCTCAAAGGATATTGGTTGACCATCCTATCCTAGAAGTGCTCTTCTAGCAAAATCACTCATGTGAGTCTCAACCACGAAAGGGTTTATTGGGATCCACTATGTGCAAAAGTGGAGTTGTAGAAATGCCTGCCTTCCACTTTTCCATACTTTTCTTATGTTTTCACCCCTATGAAAGGTATTCCCTTTCCCTTTAAGTCATTTCACCATTGGAAGAGCGATCTTGGCATGGTTTCTAATGAATCTTTGATAGAAATCTAATGAAACTAGGAAAACTTGAAGCTCTTCTAGGTTTTTGGGGTGTATCCACTCCATGATAGTCTATACTTTGTGAGGATCCAAATGGATTCTATCTTGGCAGATTATATGCCTATGGTAACTAACTTCTGTTTCTAAAAAACTCACACTTTGACTCCTTGGCAAAGAGCAAATTTTTCTATAACACTTGGAATACTTTCCACAATTGTTCCAAGTGTTCGTCTTTTGATCTACTATAAAATCAGAATATCATCCAAGAAATCGACATCAAATTACCCTAGGTATGGTCGTAAAACACTATTAGTGAGTTTCATGAATGTGTATATAGCATTAGTGAGACCAAATGGAACCAGCAAGAACTCATAGTGCCCATATCAATCCTAAAGGTAATCCTAGTGGTATCCTCTATCCTAATCCTAATTTCATGATTTCTTGATCTAAGGTTAAGCTTGGTGAAATACCTAGCGTGATGTAATGATCAAAATAGCTCTTCCAACCTAGGCATTGGAAACCTATTCCTGATCATTACCTTGTTTAGTGATCTATAATCTATACATAGTCTCATTGAGCCATCCATTTTGTTTACAAGGAGCATTCACAATGCCCATGGTGAGTTACTAGGTCTAATGAGTCCTTTATCTAGATATCATGATGTTGCTTCCTACTTCTTGAAATTGTTAAATACTAAGCCTATAAGATGGTTTACAAATAGGGTTAGTGTTAGTAACTATATCTATGGCATGGTTAATGTCCCCTCTCTCTCTAGTGGTATCACTTTTAGAAGATTAGTGGGAAAGACGTTTTCAAATTCAAACATTAAATATTAAAACCCTTCACAAAACGCTGTTACTAAAATGAATAATGAAAAGTCTTATCTTTAATAACATTGTTGTCATGAATATATACATCAAATGAACTGGATGTACAATGATCTAGAACATAATTATACAACAAAAACATGTGATGTACATGTTGGAACTGAAATTAAATACTTAACTCTAAAGATGAAATTAGAGGTGCACTAGGTACATCTCTCTCTCTCTCTCTTTCTCCCTCTCTCTCTCTCTCCCTCATTGAATGTAAAACTTAATTCCATTTTTCATAAACTCAAGAGTGTTGTTTTGATATTTGTGTTTAAGTGTGTCCCCGAACCTCCATAACCACTCTCTACCTAACATAAGTTCTATCCTCTCCATTTTCGTGATCTAAAAGTCCGCATGAATTGTATATCCTTGAATGTGGACCTCCAAGTTGGAAAACATAGTGTCAGATACTCTATTATCCTCACCCTCAGATACTCTATTATCCTCACCCTCCATCATAGATACTACCTATTTATGTGCAGTAGGATATTGGTGAATCTTAAGTTTCTTGTCCATAGCATAGTTTATAAAGTTGTGAGTGGAAAATTCATCCATGATGACTCTCATCCTAGTCCCGTATACACTAACATGTACTTTAAGAGGGACAGGTGGTCCAAAGTAAAGTGGCCATAAGGATTGTTTCAAACAAGGTGCACAAGACAGATCACCTTATTGCCCTTGTCAAGCATTGTAACAGTCCTTGGTCCTCCTTTTTTCTCTTCCCCGTTATGCAATGGACAATTTTGCAGAAGGTGGACAAGCTTATTGCCCTTATCAAGCGTCATAATAGTCCTTGTTCCTGCCTTTTTCTCTTCCATATTACACAATGCATAATTCTATTGTGCATGGTTAGGAGACAAAAACCTACAGCATATGTTCTCCTTCTTGACCTTTTCATACTGCTTTGTAGGTAATTTAGGCCCTTGTGGTTTCTATTTTTTAATAATGAATGCATTTTCCCCCAAGAATACCTATTTCTTGAACTTAGATGCACTAACACATTAGAGAGGTAGATACATCTCCATAGGAGTATACTCAAGATGATTATGGTCCTCATAAATCCGTGCATATTTGATCGTTATATATATATATATATATATATATATATATATATATATATATATATATATATATATATATATATATATATATATATATATATATATATATATATATATATATATATATATATAGTAATGCTTGTGCTTTGTTTATTTATCTTGTTGGGAAAGTGAAGGATGATGAGAGAGAGAGAGAGAGAGAGAGAGAGAGAGAGAGAGAGAGAGAGAGAGAGAGAGAGAGAGAGAGAGAGAGAGAGAGAGAGAGAGCCCCAACATCAAAGAATCTAGCAATTTTGCAAGGGATGCTTGTTCCCCTAATAAGAGAGAGAATTAATAACATAGCAATTTGAGACCAAGTCAATTAGGCACATATAGTGAAGCCATTCGATCTTGCACATGAGTGTCTTGTGTAAGATTTGAACCTCCATTCTTTCATGAAAGTTAGAAGGTGCGCCTAGCATCCTAAATTCTCATACATATAAATAATGACCACTTTTCCTAAAATCTATGAGAAGATTGCCCATGATTCTCTGGAAAAGAGTACTACGACATACGTTTTTTGGTTTTTCAAATGAAAGCTATTTTTATTTTTCCTTGGTTAGTAAATCACACACAAGCTATCATGGAATGGGTGTGTGATTTGTTCATAGGAAAAACAACCACTTTTTTAAGAAAGGTGGCACAATCTTCATGTAAAGCATCGGTCATGAAGGGGAAAACTTCATGTAAAAGGAATGAACACAATAATGGATTCCTTTTCATGTACATAACTTTAAGTTATATCAAAGAAGTACAAGAAATATGAGTCCTAAGTGGATGATCTTCTCATTTCAAAGACGAAGGATCAAGACAAGCTTCCATCTATTATGTATACACACACATGTATAAGTGTATAAACACCCTTTTTGTTATATTTTTGAGTAATTCAGGCTATTGTACCTAACATGATATGCTGCTATTTTCATTACCAAAAACTTGCATCCCCCAACTCATCTCCCCTCTTATTGTACTCCAAAGTTTTGTTAAGAAACCAACCACTTTTGGTAACATTAGATGAGAAATATGTTTGGTTGTTGGTTCCAATTATCGTATACCATAATACTAACTATAAAGGAGGAATAGAGGTGATTGACATCCTCCTTCATCACTCATGACTTTGGGACCATTGGTTCACTCCTATTATTGCTTATTGAAAGCAAGGATCCATCACATATGGAGCTTTTCATATATGGCTATGTCATTATGAATTAGTGAAATCTTGTTCAAATTAGGTCCTCTCTCTCTCTTTTTGGATGTCACCCTCTCCATGGATCTATAGATTCACTTCCAAGATGCACATTATGACAATTAAACTATGGAAATGGTGAAAAATGATGAAAATATGAATTTGAAGAGTGGTTTCCTCTCTATAAGACTTAAATGAGCTATCATATAATTTGGTAATTATCAACAGTAGAAAAAAATTATCCTAATGTGAAATTTAGTGTGATCTCCCACCACAATACACTAGATAATGACTACTTACTTAGTGAATGAACCGCACAAAGGTTGCTTAAGGCTGGGTTCACATAGAGACGATGGAACAAACACTCAAAAATGTAGTATTCTAAGTAGAACATTGAGAAAATAATTAGTTCCACCCCCATGTGTTCACACAAGAAGGTGAAACTATGCAAAGGTTATTTTTGTGCTTTCGCCTTATGTGAACATAGAGGATGGTGGAACAAGTACCTTTTTCTCACTAATTTTTTTTGTACTTGAAAATGTTTTTGAATGATGTAATACATCATCTATCTTTGAATTTGAAAATATTGGTTAAAAATAGATTAAATTTTTGAGTCATTCGAATGTGCTACTGAGGGCCGGGCTTACCCCCTCTGTACTGTTTTCATGAGTATGTGCCGTGACTTGGCAATGATACTAATCGAATACCACCATCCTCTCTGAACAGGGGCATACATATGGCTGTTATTGATTAGGTTAGAGGCATGATGTGCCGTGACTTTGCAATGATACTAATAAAAAATACCACCATCCTCTCTGAACAGGGGCATACATATGGCTGTTATTGATTAGGTTAGAGGCATGATGCAACTCTCTGGCTGCACTCTTTGAACCCAGCCTAAGACAATCTACATAAGAAAACGCACATCTTTCTACACATACTACAGATAAGGAAAGGGGGGGACAAGAGGATCAAATACATGCCATGCATCTTACTCCAACATTAGAGCATTCTCTCACGAAGTAAAAGTTTTCAAGCTTTAACCAACACGAGGGGCTTAACATGGTGAAGCACATATTTTTGCATAAGAATAACACTCAATTTCTTACTCGACAGTGGACACTGTAATGAACAAACGTATCGACATGGACTCTACTAGAATGGATCACTGGAACACTTTGTAGCGCGGGGAGCAGCAGCGTGGAGCTCTAACGTGGAGGCTTCCCTCTAAGAAGTTAATGGTGGGGCTTTACAACAGAAAACAACATCCTTCAACATACTTCTAGCTCAAAGCACAACTCCAAGTTCAGAAGGGGACGAGAAGAAGAAAAGAAGCAGTCGATCACCTCAACGCACAATTCCATCTCTCTCTCTCTCTCTCTCTCTCTCTCTCTCTCTCTGCGATCTTCAATCGTGCGGACTCTGCACGCGAATGAACCCATGGATGAGCCCATTTATGACAATTCCTCTCTCGCGAGTTCCTTGTTTCTACGTCAAGGGGACGGCATCGAGGTGAGCCCTCCGGTTCATCGTACTCCTTGCTAGTTGCTTCTGTACTTCACAGGTGTCTGGAGATTTTTATTCGTGCAATTGAGTTGCTGGCATTGAGGTAAAAATTATGGTCTGTGTGAGACAAATAGTCAAGCCACTTGGAGGGTCTTGTCGCATTGATCAGGAATGTTGCTCTAGGCCGCTCCGGTGTAGAAATAAGACGGATCCTCTATTCAAATGGTTCCCTTGGTTAATTCAAAGAGTTTTATGTTTCGGGAAAAAGTATGTAGAAATTCTACCTTTCAAGCTCTTACTTTGTATCTACCTACGTGCACACTCAGCAGCTCTTAAGTTCTTATGTTATATTTAACTGTAAGCACACCACCAACTGCCGTATGCCTAACTTCCTCAAAAATCTCTTCGAAAGATCACTGGTTTACTGGGAAAGGTGGCTTTCACGCGGATGTGGAACCAGAACATGGGAAGTGAATATGCGTTTTGCATGTTTTACTTTTGAAAATGATTTGAAGCTTTCCCAACTCTTGGACGAGAAAATAGGAAAATGGTTTGTGAAGGTGTACTCACTCGTGTTTCCTCAAAAGATTAGGCCATTGCATTGAAAGAAGCAGCAAATCAAGATACAATTTTCACATACTTCGTCGTGTATCCTTTGCTATATATTTTCAATGTATGAACATATATTCGTTGGTGCTTCAGATAATGCAAGTAACAGACACCAACCAGGATGATCTCTGTCAAATCGATTCTATTCAAAGTAAGTCTAAGCTTTGAAGTAGATTCTGTTCATTACCTAGCCCTGCTAGTTACAGTGATCATTTGTTAACTTTGTGATATATCCAGATGCACTTGAACTTTCTGCTCTTTGTTGGCATGCAGCAAGAACCATGCTGTTCGATCAAGGTCATGATGGACATCTTATGAAATTATGCCCTAGCAATTTATCAGATTTTAATGTAGCCGAGGAGAATGATACCTTTCAACATTGTTTACAATCATCTTTCCCACAAATTCATCAGTTGGATGGTGCATCGTGCACATCTCAACCTCATCAACTATTGCAGGGTACAAGATGTTTACATAGGACTGCATGCGAGCCTTCGAAGAATACAAATTGCTTCAGAGTCCTTGCATCATGCAATGGTGACGCTCAATCATTTAAAATTGCATCATCTGTTCATGTAGATGGTACTGTGCAACAACAGAACAAAGGACTTTCTGAGGAAAGTATGAAAATTCGCTTTGAGACTGTTCGATCACCTCATTTAGGTGAATCATTTGGGCAGAAACACAGCATTCAGGAGTCCTTTATATCAAATCATTCAGAAAAAGGCAGCATTTGTTTTGAGGATTGCTTGCCTCTGCCTAGCAACCTATTAGATAATTTGAGATGCATAAGCACGGAACACTCACAATTAGTTTCTTTAGGAACTGTCAGAGCAGAAAGTGCAATTTCTTTATATCAGACTCACAACCGTTCAGACGATGGGAATTACGATAGGCATTACAACATGGAGAGGGTACAATATGTCTATGACAGCGAGGATCCATGCACAGAGGTCAATCAATTGAATGATAAGCATAGTGAGGGGGCTAGTTCAGAGAATATTGCTTTGCGGCAACGTTTAGAGACACTATCAGCAGCAGATGTGAATTATGGTTTTGAAGTAATGGAACTGCAAGACAATTCTGGCAATGCTGTCTATGGTAGCCATGAACAATTGCAGCCAACACCAATGAATTATCCATGTTTCACAACTGATCTAGTGGATAGGTCTTTTCATAAGAAGTATGATGAAGCTTTTGGAAGCTCCGAGCACTCTAAGCTATGCAGTATGAATGCTATTCTGAAAGATAGTAGGGATGTTCGAGATGGTAGGATGGGGTATGCAGAGGCTTTGGATGGTAGTGTTGACAAAATTTTTGAATGTTTGAAGTGGTCTGAGTGTCATGAAAAGTCATGCACTAGTGATGGATTGAGAGAGATTAGTAATACTATTTCTGATGAGCTGACAGAAGGGATCGGCTTCATGTTCAACAGTGTTAATAGAGCTTCTAAAAGTTTGTATTGCATCAATAATGATGGAAAGACCTTGAATGGGATCACCACGAAAAAAGATGGAGGAAGAGCAATTCACGAAAGCAGTGATAAACAGCCACACATCAAACATTGTCCAGAAGCGAATCAAAAGGCTTATACAGTTTCTGTTGAAGATTTTGAACAATCAGAGTGCTTTAACAGTGATGCATATCTATGCACTGAAGGGTCCGAATCACTAGATAGAAGGTGCATGCAACAACATCCTGATTGTTTTTCTGATGGAAGTGTGAAAGCTAGTCTTAAGTCTGTTGGGTCTTTGAGGTTTTGTCCTGAGGATCTCATTATTCAGGAACCCTCACAAGCATTCATTTTAGAGACTTGCACTAGTGGTGACGACAACAATAATACAAGTTCTTCTCAATTTGATAATCTGCTGAAGAATATGTGCTATTTGGATGGAAACAAAGATTTTAGAGTATTAAAATGTGCTGACAACAATGCTGAGGTAGAATCAACAGACAGGGAAGAAGCTGTTCCAAATAAGAGTGTTGCATATCAGACTGTCCATATTCCTGAAGTGGATGCAGATGGTGGGTATGAAACTCAGGTAGAAGGATTGTGGGATGGGATAGGCAATGGAACACATGCTGAATGTGGACCTGTGCCATCATCGCGTGTAGTGAGCAGCAAGAATATCAGTCCTTCCTCTGTGCTGTTTACCAATGGCACACCTTCACATGAGTGGACTTTGTGCAGGGCTGGATTAATTCATGATGCTTTGAACTGTACTGAGGTTCAAATTTCTTCATGTATTGATATTGATTCTCACCAAGTTGATAGGGAGGATACTTGTAAGACAGATGATTCACGTGTGCTATTCTCAGAGGATATAGGATACACTAAAAGTTTCAGTAAGAGTCTTAGCATGGAGCCTCCCGGAGAAGCTTCTAAAGCAGAATGTCAAAGGGGCTTTCAAAAAATTTCTAAAACCCCATGTGAGAAGGAGCTTGCATCGATGACCTCTCCTGATTCATCATCATTCAACAGGCCATTGGGAGGTGAAGAAGGTGCAAGCCTGCCTGTAAAGCATGTTGATTTGTTGGCTGTTCAGGATACTTTGCATCCATCTGTAGAACTAGATATGTTTTGTTACAAGGGGAAATCAAACACATCAGTTCACCCTTTGACACCAGCTTATCATCATTCAGAAGAAGCTACTTCCAATCCTTCCAAAGCAATAGATGAGCTCCCAGAAGGCAAAGAAAGGGCTGCAGACCAAAGACGTTTCTTCAGAAGTAATGAAAAGATGAAGAGATATGATGAGGAAAACAAACTAAAATCAGTTGTGTGTCCTGTTTCGCCATTAAAATCTGATTCACAAGGTGTGGTCAAAACAATGTTTGAACCAAACCTGGACAAGCTGGAATTCAGCACAAACCAATCTGATACACCACCTGACAACATGGGCATAGATGCACATGATGTAATTGGCGTCCATTCACAGAAGCAGATTTTGAAGGGTACTCTTGATCAGCATCAGGAGGCAGGGGAACAAAATGATCTCGAGGGAAGTTTTTTTGATTATTCAAATAAAAATTTGTATGGTGGGGGCACAAGAGTTGAGAAAGCTGAAGTGCCTTTAAAAATAAAAAAGGATCCAATTGATCAGAGGTTTAGCTATAAAAACCAGAATATATCAGGAAGTATGGAGGAATCACATGCAGCTTCTGACCTGATGAAAAGGAAAGCCATAGAAGAGCCCCAGGAAAGAAATGGAAAGACAGGACTTAGAAAAAAACTTGCTAATCATGGCACTTGTTCGGAGTTCAAATTTGAAAGGAAGTTAGGTAACGACACTCTAATGTCATTCAGAGATCAGCTGGTGCCAGAAAACCAGACACAACCTTGGGGAAATAAAGCCATTAATGTAGGAAAGAGATTATGCAATCAGAAAAGGAATCGTTTGGAACAAAGTAAATCAGATATGAAATCTACTGACCGAAAAGATTCTGTGATTAAAGACAGAATGGACTTGAAGTTGTTGTCTAGGGAAATGGCACAAAAAATTCTTCTAGAGGCTGGTTTTAGGATAGATTATAGGCCTCGCAGAAACAGAGACTACCAGGATGCAGTTTATGTGGCTCCTGATGGGCGTGCATATTGGTCCCTTCCAAAGGCATGGAAAGTTCTTCAGAAAATAGAAGCAGAAAGTTATAGGCAGAACCATGGGCTGGACCGCCCTCAAGGTTCACCTTTTGTAGCATATATTCATGGTAAGAGTGTAACATCCCCTCCAAAGGTGAGAGAGAGAAGAAAATGTTTCACTAAAGCTGATAAAAACTACCCAAAAACTGTGACACCTGAATTTGGTGATGGTGAACAGTTCCACCCAATATTGTCCAAGTACAATGGTTGTTCATCTTCAAACTCAAAGATGGATCATAATGTGGCCAGGGCTGTGGATACTGTAAATACTGATTTAATAGATTCTAAAAGAGGTAGCAATGCACCTCCTAGGAAAAAAAGGAAGCGATTAATTAGTTGTACAAATTCTGTGACACTTTTAGAGCCTCAAACAGTGTCTGTCAAGGAGAAAAAGGGAACAAAGGAAAAGGTTAATAACATAAGCTTTTTGGGAATGTCGAAATACAAGAATTTAGATGGAATAGTCTCAGCAAACAAGCTAAGTGCGTCTGAAAAAAAGGTTTTAAATGTTCGAGGCTGTATAAAGAAGCCTGGCAGCTCAAGCCTTCTGAAAGCTTCTGAGATAGATGCCAGAAAAATGAAGTCGGAGAGAATGGAACGTGAAGTCAACAGCTTGTTAAGTAAGTGTGATAATTCAAGCACTCTGAAAGTTTCTATATCTAAAGTTTCACGTTTCAGAAAAGGTTCATCAAAAAAGGTCAATAGTGCAAGAATTTCGGAGTACAAACTTTTTGATAAAAGGTATTTGGAGAGAAGATGGAACAAAGCGAATACCTCAGAGCAGGAAATTTTGGACAACAGAGGTTGGTCAAAGAAGCTCAATACTGTGGTGACACTAGGAAGATCGGAGCGGAAAACTTTAAATGGCAGAGGCTTGACAAGGAAGCTGGATACTGTGAATGTGTCGGAAAAAGCAGAACCGAAGGTCTTGGATAGCATATGCTTGATTAGGAATTCAGAGATTTTATCCACTTTAGGAGTGTCACAACCTAAGGTTGTGCGGAGTATAGGCTCAATGCGGAAGGCCCTCAATAGCAGAGACTCTCCAAAGAAGCCACGAAGAGATGCTTTTGCCAGCCCTTTATTACAGGATAAGAAACCAGGGAACAAAAGAACTTCAGGACAGTCAGAAATTGAGGGCAAATCAGTAGTATCGAAACTCAAAACTAAGAAGGGACAGGAGAAACAAAGAACATTTTTGCACCTTGTGGGAAAAAACAGGCCAAAATTGCAAATAGGACTCAGCACTCCATTGGAGCACAAGGTTAAGAACAAGAGTCATGAGAAGAAGATTGCTTATTTGAATCCTGCATCCAACAAATATGAGAAGCCAAAATCACAAACAGGTCTCAGGCTTGAAGTTCGTCATTCAAGTTCTTCTCGGAACGAGGAACCTGCATGCCATACTGCAAGAACTGTCTTTGGGTGGATGCTAGATAGGGGAGCAGTTTTGGACGGAGAGAAGATTTTTTTAATGGATCAAGTGAATCATGAGGTTGTGAAGGAAGGGATCATCACTCTTGAAGGAATATTGTGCTTATGCTGTGAGAGAGTTTTTACAGTACAGAGATTTCAATCCCATGCTGGAAACCAATCTGGTGACTGGCACCAGTGGTTGATTTCTACATCTGGAAAAAGACTTCTTGAGTGTCAACTAAATGCTTGGGAAGCTGAAATTCATCTTAGGAAGGTACATAATTATATAGGAGTCTCTGATGGTGATACAAATGATGATTCTTGTCTGTTATGTGGGGATGGTGGAGATTTGCTTTGTTGTGATGGTTGTCCTTCAACTTTTCATGCATCTTGCTTAGAACTTGATGTAAGTGTTGTCCTTGGTCTCGAGATTGAAAATGGAAAATTCTGTCTTTCACCATACATAATTTGATAATCCATGTGTTGCAGAATGTTCCTGATGGGGATTGGTACTGCCCAAAATGTTGTTGTGGTATATGTGGGGGATTTCAACATGCCAAAGAGAATGAAGAAGAGGACTCTGCTTTAGTATTATGCAATCAGTGTGATCGAAGATGTATGCCATACTGCAGTCAATTTCCTCAGGCCTTCATATCTCATTTTAAGTAATGTGAGGATTCGATTCCAACGAATCATTTTAGTAACATGTGTGTTCTTTTGCAGATCATATTGTCTGTTTGCATGCATGCTGTTCATTTGTTGGACACGAGGTCTTTTGTCAGCCTTCTTGTGAGCAGGTAAGTGTTTGTGTTGCCTAGTTGATTAGATAAGATTGTGTTGTGTTAAACCAAGAGCTTTAAAATAGATTATGAGAGATAGTTGGGGTTATTCTTCATTTATCACCTCTAGGCAGTCTCAATATGTGGTGCATGGAAGCAAGAGCTGCATTTCATTGCTAGACAATCAGTCTAAGAAAAACTTTTCTTGATTTGAGCCAAAGAACCAAGAACCCAAGAATAAAATGATTCGTTGGTGAGCACTATAGGTAAAGAAGCTAGCCACACATTTGGACATGGCACTTGATGTGATTGTTGCCTTTTCATGTATCTAATATAGTGTGTTTTATGGATGGGAGTGGGTGTGTGAACCCACTCTTGATTATAGTATATGTGGGCTCTCACAAGAGTGTTATGTGGCACCCATGTGAGAGACCACCATTTAGGGCTTCTATTATGGATGGCCATAGAGATCATAAAAGGTACATGGATAGGAGGATTAAAGAGATTTGCTTCTCTGATGGTTTGAATTGATAGCCGGGTATGCCCTTCTTCCGCGTGACTTGTGCCGCTTGAACTCTTAAATAAGGAGGATCACTAGGAAGTGAACCAACACTTGGTATCAGAGCCATACAGAGGTGAAGCGACCACGAACAGCGCATACGAGCAGTCCACACATAGAGCACCAACACGCACATGAGGAGAGGCCAATCGATGGGCACCCTAGAGGGCTTCCCTCCCTTCCCTCTTCTTCTCTTGGATGTGGTGAAGAAGATTGAGCTTCTCTTTAGGTAGCCAAAAATTTTGCTCAGGGGAGCTTATGTGGGATAAGTCACTTGTTAGAGAGAGATTCGAGAATTGGAGAGGTATCAAGCTCATGTTCTTTCAATAACAAGAAGCAATAACTAAGTAATTTCAGCTTTATGCTCAATTTAAAGAGGTTTTTTGGAGAAGAACTTGGGGAAATATTGAGGTACCAAGCACATCTACATGTATTATGGGTTGTGGAGATGGGAATGGAACACGAAATCTATGGGAAGAAGCTCTGGAAGCTATCTATTTGAGCATCCAAAGATAGCCCATTCTCCTTTTTCTCTTTTCACATACCTACACCCATATCCTCATCTTTTGGGAGCCATAGCTTCGTGCTCAGAATCCGATTAGAGAGATCTTGGTCTTGATTTGAAGCTTATCTTTCAAGCTTCGCTTTGCAACAAACAACATATCATTTAGACAAGATTTGATAGGACAAAAAAACTTATGCATCACTTGAGTAGGAACTAGTTAATCACTTTCGGCCCTCGTTTTGGAACATTTGGTGTCCGGTTTCATTTTCGTCTTTTTGGTTAGCATCGTGCAGATGATCTATAGGTGTTGGAGTACTTTTTTGAAGATTGGCAAGGACTCACGAGAAGTTCAAATTTGTTTAGTTTTGCTTCGCCTATGGTTTTTGAGCACTTGGAGGTTGTTTTTGAAGCTCTTTTGAGTGGCTTATGGTGCTTAGTTCCTCTCGGGCCAATCGGACATTTCAAATTTTGTTTTGGGCCTGGCGAGAACCTCAAATCAGAGCCTTGCTACTTCAAATATCAATCCAAAGTCGCCTTGGATAACTTGGAAATTACCAGAAAAGTGCTCTTGCGATATTTCTCTCTCCTTTGTTATATAAAGTTTACTTCCATCTTCATTTAGGTCTCTAGTTTTCACATTCAAGGGGAAATAAACATGGAACCTGAGGGTTAAGGGCAATCAGCACATACTTTCCCACCTAAAGGCCAAACATTAGGGGGGGAAGGATCAAAAGATGGGAGAAGCTGAACAAGAAGATGATCGATACACCGAGCTCTAGGATGAATTTGTTACACGCAAACAACTATGAGCTCAAGGAACAAACCCATAGGATATAGATTGTCGTAGGTAGCATGACCTCTCTAATAAAACAATTGAAGACCGAGATGGTCTCTTTGGAGACTTAAGTTAGCTCTTTCCTTACTAGGAAGGAACGAGAAACTTCTACTCTTCTAATACATGAGACAACTAGGAAGGAGACTTTCCAACCTAGCAAAAAAAATCCAAAAGTTCTAGGGAGACTCCCCTCTTGAAAGACTTAAAGTCACCAACCTTCATAGCGGATGATTGATAAAGAAACAAGGATGACCCACGAGCTTATAAGTGGTGGATGAGTCTCAAGGAAGCGAACTCCATCCTTACATATTGGAATGAGTTTGAAACTCTTTTCTGGAAGGAGTTTCTTCCTAAGAATGAAGAAGAGAGGAATTGAGACGAGTGGGATAGGATCATAGTACAAAAAAATCGCGATTTTTTCATAAAATAAAAATCTTTTAAATCTCGAACGATTTAAAGGATTTATTCGCGATTTTTATTTTTTTCGATTTTTTTTTGATTTTTTATTTTTACTCTATTTTGAGATATTATCATGCATTATATCCATATAACATGCATTATATCTATATTACATGCATTATAAATAAAGTTTATGATATATATTATTATATTAGAATGTTTTATATGTGTATATACAGAATTTAAAAGAAAAATCACAAAAATTGCAAAAGAATATAAATCGCGATTTTTATTTTAAATCTCAGCGATTAAAACGATTAAATCTTTTAAATCCCGATTTTTAATCGCGATTTAAATCTCTCTGTTTGTACTATGGATAGGATCACACAGAGAGGTAGACCACTGTCTTTCTACATATCCCATTACAGACAGAACATCTTGAAGCTCAAGGGGCTTGATGATTTAAAAAAAACTACAGGGTTTGTGAGAGGTTTAGACAAGGACCTAAAATGTTTGAGGAGGCGATCAAATACGCATAGATAGAAGAGAACCATAATCGTCCTCAATATACTCCTCTGGAAACAGATCAACCCCTCAAAACTATTAGTGCTACAAAGTTTAAGAAAAAGATAGTGATGGGAGAAAACAAGTTCTTCATAAAGAAAGAAAAACCACAAGGGCCAAAATTAATCATTGAACAATATGAAAGGGCAAAGAGAGAAAACCTGTGCTTTAGGTGTTTGTCGCCTAATTATGCATAATGGAACTATCCACTTTGGAAGGGGTAAGAAAAGAAAGGAGAACCAAGGACTAGTACAATCCCTGTCAAAGGCAAGAAGGTGGTCCACCTTGTGCAAACACTTCCAATACATGGAAGCTCTAGCTGCAAGGAGGTGGAAGTGATGCATGAGGACATAGAGCATACTTGTTACTCGACTTAGTCATTGTGGTCATCGTAGTTTGGACCATATGATTTGGTTAAACTTCATGATAGTGTATATGGGACCGGGGTGAGAGTCATGATAGATGACTCCATCAGTATTCAGGGAGAGGGAGATATATCCGGTGCACCTCTCATCTCATCTTTAGAGTTAGATACTTCGTTTCATTTTTAGCATGTACAACATATCCTTTTATTGTATAATTATGATTTTGATGTTTCATTTTTAGCATGTACAACATATCCTTTTATTGTATAATTATGGTTTTGAGCACTGTAAGACACTTCATCTATGTATATTTTCATGACAGTAATGTAAATAAGGACATGACTTTCCATTATTCATTTTTGCAAGAGTGTGTGGTTACATGTTTTAAGGATTTAATGTTTGAATTTAAAGATGTTTTTCCTATTGACTTATTAGAGGGCTACCACGAGAGAGAGGGGACATTGACCATGCCGTAGAGGTAGTTACTCATACTATCCCTATTTTAGAACTAGTTTTAGGACTAGATATGGGCACTATGAGTTTTTGGTGGCTTCATTTGGTCTCACCAATGCTCCTTCCACTTTCATGAAGCTCATGAATAGTATTCTACAGTCATATATAAGGCAATTTGTAGTAGACTTTTTGGATGATATTTTGACAGTAGATTAGAAGAGGAATACTTGAGATACTTGAGGAAAGTATTTCAAGTATTATGGGAAAATTCACTCTTTGCTAAGGAATCCAAGTGTGAATTTTTCAAAACAGAGGTTACATACCTTGGGTATATAGTCTTGCAAGACGAAATCCAGATGGATCATGACAAAGTACGGGCTATTATGGAATGGCCACATCCTAGGAACTTAGAAGAACTTCATATCTTCTTAGATTTGTGAGGTTTCTATTGTAGATTTATTAAGAACTATGCCGAAATTGTTGTTCCAATGACAAAAGTTAAAACAACTTAAAGGGAAAGGGAAAACCTTTCATTGGGGAGACAAATAGAAGCAAAGTATGGAAAAGTTGAAGGTAGTGATTGCAACAGCTCCAAACCCTTTTTGGTTGAGATTGATGCAAACAATTTTGCTATAGGAGTAGTTTTAGTTCAGGAGCTAGAATCGGCTCATAAGAATTACTTCGACTATGAGGGGTTGTATGCAATTGTCCATGCTTTGAAGAAGTGGAGTCATTATTTATATGGTGCCAAGCTTACAGTAGTGTTTGATTAAGAAAGCATTAAGTGGCTCTCTAATCAAACAGACCTCAAAGGTCATAAGGCGCACTGGGTAGAGACCTTTCAAGAGTTTGACCATGAGCTTAGTTATAGGAAGGGAAAGTATAATGTGGTGGTTGAATCGCTTAGTCGCATGCCTATGCTCAATGGATTGAGTTTTACTCCGATCACTAATGAGTTACTTGAGCCCATTAGAGGGAAATGTAGGCTTGATGCTGCATAATCTAAGATTTGGGAAGCCATAGAGAAGGGGATCTTGATACACGGGTTTCTAATGAGGAGGGACTATCAACAAGTACTCAAAAGGGATTCAATTGGAAGAACTAGAGTATCCATCATGGATATCTGTTGTATAAAGGTAAGGTGTGTGTCCTTGGAGACTTTGAGATGAGATGGCATATATTGCATGGGTGTCATGACATAGCTAGTGTGGAACACCTTGGAGTTAATAAGACTTATGATCTTGTTAAGAGGAAGTTTTACGTGCTTAACTTCATAAGGATGTCCTAGAGTATGTGTTTAAATGCACAAAATGCCATGTTAGTAAAACTAAGAGATTGAGGATATGTCTACTCCGCCCATTGGATTTTTATTATTCCCAATGGGAAGGGAGAGAGTATCTCCATGGATTTTATAGTAGAATTACCTTAGACACAAAGAAGAAGGACTCAATTTGGGTAATTATGGATAGGTTAACTAAAATGGCTAGGTTTATTCTTACACGTAATATAGTGAAGACACATGAGTTTGCTAGGTTATTTGTTGAGAACCTATATAGGTTATATAGTCTTCGAAGTTCCATTAGACACTGTTTCAAATCAGGATAAGAAGTTTACTATCCACTTTTGGAGTGCAATCTTCAAGAGGTTGAATACTGAACTTAGCATGAGCAGGTTCCAATATCCATAGAAGGATGGGAAAACAAAGAGGGTTAACCAAATCCTAGAAGATATGCTTCAAGCACATGTAAATGAAAGGCAAACTGATTGGGAAGAGTACTTACCTATTGTAGAGTTTGCATATAATAGTGCCAAGCAATCTTCCAGTGGGCAAGAGCTCGTTATGGAGTAGGATTGAAGCATGAGAAAGTCCAAGCTAGAAAGGACTTCTTGGAAGAGATAAACGATATGCTTAGGCTTGCTAAGGACAACATTAAGAGAGCTCAGGATAGGGCTAGAGCCTATTAAAAGAGAGAAATCAACTTTGACGTAGGAGAGCAAGTCTATCTTAGAGTTCCCTCTAGGTGTGAAGCCATGAAGAGGAGACCTTGTCCAAAACTATCCCTTAGGTGTTAGAATTGGGGTGGGCTTCAATAACAATAATCACAGGTTTTCAGGATCTTCCAACAAATGAACCTTAGCTTACACACCTTAAGACTCAAAATTAGATGAATGAGAAGTAGAGAGAGATTACACTACTTGTCAAAGTGTAACAGTAAGCCAAAGTGCTTACCTACACTAACTGATATTCGATTGTCAAATTATACACAGGGAAGATCACACAGGTTGTCATACCTACAGTGTGCACACCTGGGAAGAGTAGCAGTGAGCTCGCACGACGCACGCCTAGGATGTTGTGGAGTGACATCAGTCGGGAGTATGAACAACTCGGCCGCTCGAAGAATAAGTTACAAAGTATAAAAATTTAAAAAAACATCAGCCACGTACTGTTTAATCAGTACGGTACTTTTTTGTACTGAACCCAAAGTACGTACTGAATAATTCATTATGTACGTACTGATTCTACTCTGGTGTGTGTGTGTGTGTGTGTGTGTGTGTGTGTGTGTGTGTATGTGTATGTGTATGTGTATGTGTATGTGTATGTGTATGTGTATGTGTATGTGTATGTGTATGTATGTATGTATGTATGTATGTATGTATTGTTGGAATCAATATCCTATTGGTTCATTCAATGTTCTTTTAGGTCAAGATTCAATGTCCTCTTGATCCATTTTACTAAGAGCAGTATTCAATCTCACTCCCTTGGTCTTCAAACAGGCGCAGTCCGCATATATCAGTTTGTTTATTGAATACCCCTTCAACGAAGACACGTTGGCAGCTTGGTTACGTGAGAGTCTTCCCATACTGGTGGCCCGAGTTCAAGTCTTGTTCCCAACGGCGCAACGCGGAAGAGTTTTGATAACTTAAGCTTTTCATAAATCAAGTGACAACGGCGACTACGGACAGCGATACGATTTTCGATAAAGCAATAGCAGTTTTTTTTCCCGATTACGATCAATCGCGATCGTGTTTTATTTGCTTTTGGAGGGGAGCTTTTCAACATCAACAAACACTATATAAGAAGAGCTTGGGCTCATGTTATTGTATCCTTCACCTAGTTTTCAACACAAGCCTTGAGCTTGGACCTCAATAAGAGGTGGTGTTTCGTCTAGCACATGGGGCAGCCATGGTGCTAACTTGAAGCATGTTGAGGAGTAGCTATGGAGTTCTTCTTGGTGATTCTTCTTGGAGAAGATGAAGGGTGTGCTCACACTCTAGATCATGGAGAGGAGGTTATCTCTTGTTCATGGAAAGAAGACTTGGTCATTCGCAGCTTGATGGTGAGGATTGGCCATCTACATGTTGTAGTTGAAGATTATCTTCTACAAGAGGACGTCGGGCTACGTCAAAGACATTGGATGGTGGTTAACATAAGATTTACATCTTATGTTAAGTATTCAGGTACATATTCTCTTTATGCACACAGGTACTACTTGAAGTTTATGGAGGCAGTAGCATTCATATCAGGAGGAGTCCTATTCGGCATAGGTACAAGAGAAACAGTACGTATATGCTTCATGCATATTTTGATGAGGTGTTTGAGAAGGTGTGTTCACATGAGTTTGAGGATTTGAAGCAGCAAACTTGTTAGCATTCTTTGCTATTTTTTAAGTATGTGATCTTTTCACACACGTATCTAACTTAGGGTCTTCCATAGCCTAAGGTTAGATGAGAGTTTGTTGATTATCAGTTTCACACTGATCCTTCTTCTTTCAGTCACTCATATTCACTCTTCTATAACCTATAAGGTCACACATCTCATGTATATTCAGATTACTGCTCATACCTCTGAATATGTTTGTTACATTTGTACATTCACTCTTCCATCTATTTCTCATCACATAGAGTGGTTGAGAGTTTTGCTCCCACATTGTACATTGAACATTGGTATATATGATAGTATGAGTAAGCGATGGCTTACGTAACACCCTACACATGTCGTCTATTCTTGCTCTACCTTTATCTCATCATTTGTATGATTAAGTTGTGGTATGTTCATGTTTTGTCAATATTGAAGATTGCCGGACTTAATGTTGTATATACTGGAACTATGGAACCATGGACCTGTGACATGAGCCAAGGGCCTACCTCACTTCCAACATTTGGTATCAGAGCTCTAAGGTTTTGATTTCAGAACTTTAGGTCTTTGGCATCAATGCATTAAGGCTCATTCATATTCCCAGGTTTACCAGACTTCCAGGCTTACAACATATGATTTAAGAAGCATCTTCTAATATTTGACATTTGACATATACACTTAATCTAGATGAGTAGAGATTTGAGAATTAGACAATTCAGTCACATGTGTATTCATCAGTGTGGAGTATGAAGTTGATGATCTGTTAGCAGCCGAATATATTTGGAAGAGTACGCAAATACTTTACAAAAGTATTGTTTGAAGACTACTTCAAATTCAAGGAAGAACAATGGTTTAGAGAAGATGAAGGAATGAGATCAACATCAAATCACAGGTATTAGTTTCTACTATCAGATTATCATTTGCAGGTCATATCTTAGAAGAGCAGTTATGAAGAGATTTGAAGGTTTCAAGGAGTGCTTTTATACACTTTCATTATTTAGTTAAAGGCTACATCAAAACAGGTATCTAGAGGTTTTTCTAGAGAGTTTTGAGAGATCTCTTTCATGGCAAGAAAGCTTATCTAAAAAGACAAATGTGAAGATGGGATGAGTTTTGTTTTTCAGCCAATTTTGTGTTGTAAGTTGGTTGGATATCAAGGTACAAATGGTATCTAGAGAATTATAACTCTAGAAGGGTAATTCATCATTCAGACAAAAGATTGGTGAATTCAGTCGTTTCAGACATTTGAAGCAGAATTTGGATTCAGAGATATGAGGAGATGGTAAAACATGATTCTATATTCACTTCCATTTGTATACCATGTTTGTTTTGTCTCTTACTCTTAGCATTAGAGAAAGAGAAAAGTTCATTTGAAGAGGTCAAGTGTGTTTGCTACTTCAAGATGAAGAAAACAAAAGGTATGGAAGAGAAGTTTGAAGATGTTGACATCATCTGGTGGAAGAAAGATGCAGAAGAAGAAAGTCCATCATTTCCAAAAGAAAAGTAAGGCTTCCTTTTCTCATATATTTTCCATATACTTTTCCTATTTTATCCTCTACATCCAAAGACAAGTCTACAAGAACATCTTGTTTAAAGAAGAAGCAGTTTCTTGTTTTGCATTACACTTGGTCATGATTTAGTAGATTTGACAAAGAATTGCATTGAGAGAAAGAAAAGCAGCAGATATATGTTTTGACTCATATGTATATGAGTTATGTTTTAGTTGAAGCTTTTA
>CM035435.1:126336016-126341016 GCA_020310875.1 Ceratopteris richardii | reverse complement strand
ATGTATTCTCTCTATTTCTCATTCATCTAATTTTGAGTCTTAAGGTTTGTATGCTAAGGTTCATGTGTTGGAAGATCTTGTAAACTTGTGAGTATTATTATTAGGGCTCACCTCACTTCCAACATTTGATATCAGAGCATAGTTGACATACACCTTTAACAAGATGAGCGATTATAGACTTGAGAATGAAGATAAGCTTGAAGGAATGTCTAACTATCCAATGTGGAGTTTTATGATGATGAATTTGTTAGTATATAAAAACTTGTGGAATATTGTCAATGGCAAGTACTCAAGACCAAGACAAACAAGAGAGGATGCTACTTCATCTTCCAAAAGACTTGCTGCCTCAATTTCCGCTCAACAGGAGATTATTGAAGAAGAAGAAGAAGAAGAAGAAGAAACTCTTTCATCATCCGGAGTTCGTGATGCTACCAGATTACTTCCTACAAAAGAGCAATCCAGATGGGATTCAAGGGATGCACAAGCACTTTCATTCATTGCTATGGGAGTTAGGATGCATATTATACCCCAAATCAGGTCATGCAAAACCTCTTGTCGGGCTTGGTTAGAGTTAGAGAATCTCTATCAAAGTAAAAATCCTACTAGGAAAGCTCATCTAAGGAGACAATTAGCAAACACAAGGATGAAAGTTGGTGAGTTAGTTCAGTCACATATTTTGAAGCTCAAAGATTTATGTGATCAATTACTTAATGTTGGAGTCAATATTCAGATTAGGAGATGGTAAACACACTTTTAAATTCACTTGCATTGTCATTTTGTTCTTTTGTTACTTCTTTATCTCTCTCCACAAGAGATAGAGAAATTTCATTCGAAGAGTTGCAATTCCTATTACTTCAAGGTGAAGATCAATAAAAGAGTATGGAAGAGAATGATGAAGCCATGCTATCATCATCAAAGGGTAAGAAGAAGAAGGAGACAACAAAGGAGGAGAAGAAAAGTCAGCAAAGTAAGAAGGAAAGTAAGTCTTTCACTTCATCTTCTACCACATCTACCTCTAGTACTTCCACGCCAAAAGAGAAGTCTATTTCCACTTCATCTACTTCAAAGAAAGAAACGTGCCACTACTGCAAGAAACCATATCATTTCATGACAGAATGCAAAAAAAGGATTTATAATGAGAAGAAAAGAGCGTCAGGTAATAATGCTAAAAATGAGCCAAAACCTAAGTCTTCAATTAAGAATCTTATGCATGTCAGTATTGAAGAATTGGCTTTTGATCAAGAAGCATTAAATGCAATCTCTGATAATCCTTGGATTTTTGATTTTGGAGCTACTAAGCATATGACAGATTGCAGGAAGGTATTTGCTTCACTTTCTAACTCTTCAAGTAGAAGAGTGACCATTGCAGATGGTCATGGTTTGGATGTTGTAGGTGTTAGGGAAGTAAACCTAAAGTCAAGAGTAGGTGGAAATTTCATAATTTCTAATGTTCTTTATGTTCCAAAAACGAAGAAGAATGTCCCAGTTCGCTGGCCTAGTGGTTGGGCCTCTTCCCTCTTGAGGGGGGGCGAGGGTTCAACCCCTGGCAGCAACATGTAAGGGACATGTGTATCTTGGAATGATGTTGCATTGTGGCTGATGTGCCATCGTTTATCCATCCCTGCGGTAGTTGTGACCGCCGTTTAACCCAGTCTTGTAAACCCCTGTTCTTGTGGGATAAGGGGGGTCCCATGGGTACTATGCCCTTCCTTATACAGTTGCAATTTCAAAGTTAAAGTCCGGGGGAGTAGGCCTGAGACGAATCTCCAAAAAAAAAAAAAAAACGAAGAAGAATTCGCTCTCGATATCTACTTTTTTGACAGATGGATATAAAGTTGTTTTTAAGAAAGATTCATGTCAGATCCTCTCATCTACTAAGGAGCATTGTCTACTTCAAGGAGAAAACAAATTTGGCATGTTTGTATTGTCGAAAATTTGTCATGCTAATGTTGCCAGATGGCATGCTAGGTTTGGTCATATCAGTTACAGAGTTCTCAAGCACATCAAAGATAATGGAATGGTTGAGAGTTTGCCTATTGTTGCTTTACCAGATGATGCAGAGTGAAGGATGTCTTGAAGGAAAGCTTCACAAACTTCCTTTCAAGAAACATGGATACATCACGGCCACAAGGAAGTTGCAAATCATACATTCATATGTGAATGGTCATACGAGAACAAATTCCATTCAAGATTATAGGTATACCGTATTTCATCACATTTATTGATGATTTTTCAAGATATTCATGGATTTATGGTCTTAAAGTAAAGTTAGAGGTCTTTCCTACTCTCAAGAAGTTCTTTGCTATGGTTGAAAATGAAAGCCTGACAAAAATTCAGATTTTAAGAAGCAACAGAGGAGAGTACTATGTCATAGGACTTCAAATCTTTTCTTGAAGACAAAGGTATCTCTCATCAACTCACTATTGCTTACACTCTAGAACAGAATGGTGTTGCAGAGAGAGAGAATAGGATACTTGTTGAGATGATGCGTAGCATGATGTCATTAAAAAATCTTTCTTATAAATTTTGGTTTGATGCAGTACATACAACTAATCACATTCTGAATAGGTTTTCCACAAAAGCTTTAAACGACATCACATCTTATGAAGTTTATTATGGTAAGAAACTGTATATATTGTAGAAAGTCAAAATTATGATAAGAAGGTTGGGATTCTAGATTTCATAAAAGAAGATGACTATGCATTTTTTAAAAGGAATTTGGATTCTTACATTTAGCCATATAAGTGAGGTGATGAACCTTCTCAAACCCTAAAAGTTGTACTTGATAAAGGTGAAGAGAAAGTTTCATTTCCTACATTTATATCTAGTCCGTCATTAGTACCTCTTGAAGTTCCAACTTATGAAGTTGAAGAAAGTTCTAGAATTCTAGAAGAAATAAATACCGGAGAACAAGAAGATATTGCACCAGTTTCAAGAATACTCCGAGATGGTTATATCAAACTTGAAAAGATAGTGGTAGAAAGAACTTCACAGGTAGAACAAGAAGTCAGACAAGGAAAGAACAAGCAAATCTGGTAAATTACGCAGAACATTTTGAGATTCATAACATTTTAGCACTAACTTAAGTAAAATTATTATTAGCCCATCATATAGTACTTAAGGAGAGCTTTCATTTGGTATATAATATTTTGTCATCAGACGTCTAGAAATGCAAGAAAACCCTAACCCTAATTTCTGCTCAAAAAGTTTTTTTTTGCATAATATGGGTTCTCATATCATGAGCATCAAGGAAAGCTAAAGCTATTAGTCAACTGATGGCTCATTGAAGAGATCGCAACAGATTTGTGCCTAAAAAGCAAGATCGCCAAAATAAAAAGCGGATCGTTAATTTTGCTTTATCACATGCTTTTTGAGGGATTTTCGTAGCTTTTTAGGAGAACTATTGGAAGGGGCTCTAAAGCTATATAATAGAGGCCTTGGGGTCATATTATCTTCCAACGCAAAATCAATCCAAGCACACTTAAGTCTTGTTCAAGTGCTCTACACGTGGAGGCGGTTTTTTGGTGCAGATTTTGGAGGAGATTTTGGAGGAGATTTTGGAGGAGATTTTGGTAGCCAATCATCAGCTATTGCTGAATTTTATAAGTAGCAAGTCCAATTTCACTTCTTCGTTGATGCTATTCCAAGGCTTTGTGCCTTCTACTTCAACACAAGGAGGTTTTTCTTGCTATTTAGGTCAATTTCTGATTTAGGTTTTTGAAAGCTTAATTTTAGAATCAGGGTTTTGTAATAGTTCTAAAATGTTTCTATTCATTTCAATCATACATACAGATACTTTTCATACCTCCGGGGCACTTTATGCACAACTTCTTGTATCTAGAACCCTAAATTCAGCCTAGATTCAATTTTGTATTAGCATACATTCAATTTTTTATCATTACATACATTGTAATTTGACATTCATATTAGATAGTGTAGGTAAGCATTCATCTTACTTTGGCACTTTGACAAATTGTGTATTCTCTCTATTTCTCATTCATCTAATTTTGAGTCTTAAGATGTATATGCTAAGGTTCATGTGTTGGAAGTTCTTGTAAACTTGTGAATATGATTATTAGGGCCCACCTCACTTCCAACATAATGCACATTGCATATGCATAATGCACATTGCATATGCATAATGCACATTGCATATGCATAATGCACATTATGCACATTGCATTATGTGTATGTCAAAGAATCATTGACTTATTGAATTATTAAGTTTTTTTGACATGTAGATGCCAAAGAAACCGGGACGAGAATGGGGCTATATTGAGAAGGTGAAGACCTTGACTAAAGGTCAACATAGATGCAAATGCAAATTTTGTGGACATGTATGAGATGGAGATGCTAATAGGATAAGGGCACATATCCTTGGTTTGAAAGGATATGGTGTTAGTAGATGTGATAATGCTCCCCAAGAGGTTAAAGATGTGTGCAGTAACTTGCAAGCAAAAGGGGGTAATGAAAGTGGTGATGCTTCCTATGTACATGGAGTCCACTGATGATTATTGTGCATGGATCCATGGCCAACCAATGTGAAAATGACACATATGAAGTTGATAATAAAAAATATATGCATGCATGTGGATAAGGTGAAACCTTTGGAGGGAATGCAAGCAAAAGAAAAAGAGGGTATGATGGAACTTTGCAAAAGGCATCGGAGTCCAAAGCACATTCGAATGAAGATAAAGCCTTTCGTATGTTTTTTTTTCGAGGATATACCGTTTCGAATCTCAAAGATTCCATTATGGATATTGGACCACAAAATGTGGTCCAATTATATATGGAGAATGGAGTTAATTGTGTGAGAGTTTCATGTGTGGTTGAAGAACAATCGCCACACATTTTCTATACTTGGTACACTTGCCATTGCATTGATCTCCTCTTTGAGGATACAGGTGGACATCCATGGGTGCAAGGTGGTTACGTTTGTAAGGTTCGGTACGTGTAAGATACGTGAGCCCAATCTTACCTCCGAAGTAAGGTTCGTATGG